>VXCM01005946.1:76876-92134 GCA_014773175.1 Lucifuga dentata
CCCCCCCAACTCTCAGCGATCCACACCTCCACCCTGCCATCAACACCGCATTAACCCATCAAGCCTGGGTAACGCTACACCTGAGGCTAGGAGAGAGGGAGAGGAGGTGTGCGTGTCTGTGTGTGTGTGTGTATTTGTGTGCGCATCTCATGGCTCGTGTCAAATGTTCACCTCTTTGCCAACCTTAAACACACACACACACACACACAGACGGTTGCTCACAGAGGAACAGGAATGGTAATAACAGTGATTTGCATAAAGGGAGGATGAGGTCAAGGACAGAGCTGACGGGTGTCTGCCACATGGCTGGCCAGGGCACGCGTGATTGACGGGAAGAAAAGCGTGATAATGGCAGTGGAGAGAGGACAGGTACACACACACACACACACACACACACACACACAATAAAATGAGACAGCACAGGACTGTGAAAGAGAGAGTTGGATTAAAGAAAGAGGGGAGAGTTGCAGAAATCATCCTTGCAGTTCATTCTTACACACACACACACACACACACACACATCTTGAAGCATGCTGTGCCAACACACACATTGTAAAAATGAATTAGCAGGAGACTTGAAGTCGCTTCAACCTGTTAGATCACCTGATTTGTTTGTAAATGAAATCTTCTCTTTGGTACTTAGTGTGTGTGTTGTGTGTGTGTGTGTGTGTACTTTTTCATAAATATTTACAAGTCCATCTTATTTTTATAGGGGTGTGTTACTTTATATGGTGGGGGTGGCTGTGAATATATTACTATATACACAGTGGGTGTAGGTGGGGGTAGAGTGTGTGTGTGAGTGTGTGTGGCGCATGTGTGTGTGCGTTCCACCTGTTCTTCTCCAGCTCTTCTTCTCTGATTATGGACGTAGCAGTCGGCATCTCATTAGCAAGCTGCTGGTGTTAATTAACTAATTAACCAGCCTTTCCCAGGGAACCAACCCATTGCCAATCAGCGAGCCTAAACGAGCTGCGTTCGCTAACCTAAAGGGAAAAAGCACCCGGCTGCGTATCCTCCTTCGCCTCGCAGCGTTTTCTTTCTGCACCGCTGCGGCCCTGACATCCCGCTCACACTCAAGTGGGCTGAAACAAAGACGGGCTGATGGTAACGAACGTTTATTTGTTGCTCAGACAGGCAGCGCTGTCTGGTGGAAGGACACGCGTGGGCGCACAGACACGCCGTGACTTGCTCGTGTTGTCGTATGGAAAGTTCTGTAATGTGTTGAGCTTTGAAGCTCCTTGAAGCTTTCAGAACGGTGGCTCTCAAAAGTAACCACACAATGACAGAATTTCAGGTGCGAGGCGACTTTTCTGAACACTTTGGGAAGAAGAATGTTTTATAGACACCATATTAATTTTGCTGAAAGTTGTATGTCAATGCCGGCATTTAAAGGACCATACCAGTGGTTTTGCATGTTTGAGTCCAATGAAAAAAGCTCTTATCATATTGCGTTGCTGACAACCATTTCCCAAAATGTTTTACTAGAGCAGTAAATATTAGAATTGTTTTTCCTACCTTCCAGGCAGCCATTGGTTTCAGTTCAATCTAGTACGTCGTTAAAATCAACATGTAGAGACTTGAAACGTGCTCCATCACAGCAAACATGACGAATAGCTTTATTTCACTGGTTCAACACAGAGCTGCACGGAAGAAAATTACGTCTCCACCAGGGAATTTAGTCCCAGGAGAAGACAGCGTTTACGGAGAAATTAAAAACGACCATCTCTTCTACATTTGGATGTAAGTGTTAGCAAAAAAAATGAATTTTAAGGTGTGTATCATTTAAACATTTGATTTTGAAAAATTAGGGCATAGAAAAACTAACATACAGTTTTATGTTTTGGAAAATAGTTGTCAGTAACGTAACTTGTATGCGGATTGTATTTATTGAGCTTAAAGGACCATACGGCCCATTTTGCATGTTTGAGCCTAATATATTCAATTTTCATACATGTTACGTTACTGACAATCATTTCCCAAAGGATAAAACTGTATTTCAGCTTTCGTGATAGTTTGCAAAATCTTTTAATCTTTCAAAATCAAATATTCAAGTGATACACTCACCTTAAAAATCCATGTTTTGCTTGCTAATAGTTATGCAGCCTTATGAAGTCACGGTCCTTTAAATCCTTTAAATTTTTCCATAAACACAGGTCTTCTTTTAGGACTATATTCCCTGGTGGAGGCATACATTCACTCCGCGCTTTTTATTGAGCTTAAACGCTAAAATTACATAACTTCTAAAAAACCTGAATACACGTCTTGTTGGTGATGATGGATTACCTATCCCAAGAACGTTTCAAGTATCAACAAGTTGATTTTAATAGCAGAATGAACTGAAACCAATGGAGGTCTGGAAGGTAGGAAAAACATTTTTAATTCACCGTTCCAGTAGTATGCTTTGGGAAATGATTGTCAGTGTATGAAAATTGAACATATTAGGCTCCAACATGCAAAATGTGTGGCATGGTCCTTTAAACATGCAAAATCACTGATATGTCCTTTAACATGATATGTGAAACATGAATTAATAGTGCAACTTATTACACGACAAGCTTTAATGAAGTAAATGTAAAATGTTCGACTGACTCAAACAGTCTGTCATTGTGTCAGTCTGTGATTCGTGTGTGTGTGCGTGCGCGTGCATGTGTGCGGGAATGTTTGCATGCATATCCCCCTACAGCATCTCATGCCCTCTCTTGTGCCCTCTGCCAGCCTTTTGTCAATGTTTGCACACGTAACAGTCTGCCCATTGCAGTTGACTTTTGAATAAGTAATGAACACACTCGTGAAGCCACTGAGTGTGTTCTGAGTGTGCGTGTGCGTGCATGTTTGTTTATTTGTGCACAAAGCTTGGACTCCCAAAACCCAATAATGTACTAGACAAAACTCTAAGACAGCCGACGGACTTGTGACAGAAGAGCAGCTCTCAGGGCAAACGTTCATCAGACCTCAGCGATCCGTGAATATTGTGTATATGTTTGGTTCACCTCTGTCCTCCAAAACCGCATGGAAAGGGCCTGTAATATATTCTAGCCAGCAGCTGTGTGACCATCCATATATATCTCTGCATGTAGCATTAGCGTTTTGGCGTCCTGGGGTCTAACGCACATGAAGAATGTAACTTCCACGCCATCCAGCAAAGAAAAAAGCCAGAATGCGGCGTTCCTCTCTGCTAGACGTTCACTGATTAACAGAGCAGTTTGTAGGATTCTGGTCTGGAGGCAGCACCCTAAAGCGAAAAGAGATCCATTTCCAGAGTCGCTGCATGTATTTTAAACTGTCAAATAGACTTTTAAAACCAAAACTGGACCTGAATATGAACACTGTGTTTGATGCGTGATGGTGCAGGATTAGCAGACTTTGTTCAGGCTCTGATCTTTGCCTGGAATGGTTTCATGCGTGTTCTCTCCCATTAGACTGCAGCAGATTAAATTGCTATCATTAGCGGTTCTGGCTATTATAGCATAATTATGTTTGCGGAATACATATTGACCTCCAAAATGTCGTCGTCATTGTTCTTCACCAACCGTGTCGTCTTCTCATTTCTCCTCAAAGCTCCACCCTGCTAACCTCGCCTCCCCCCACCACCTCACATTTCCCTGCTTCCTCCTGCTGTTTTCTAATTAGAAAGAAAGAAATGCGCTCATTAATTAGCTGACTATAAAGAAAATGAATACGGGATGGGGAAAAAACACATCACTTTAGAGATAAAACACTCTGATGAGGGAAATTGGCGTCAGACGAAATCAAATAATTTCCTCACACGCACCGAAAAAATGATGCAGAGATTCCTGCGTCTAACGTTTTGGACGGCCTGTAGTATTTTTTTAGAATAGGATGAAATGGCGGGAGTTTGCCTCACATGTAAACATGCGGTATCTGTGTGACTTTGCAGGAATGAGCTGGCTCTGAGTGGGCTTTCAGCAGATGTGAGTGGTGGAAAAAGCAAATTGGAACTGGCGCCTCATCTGACAACTTGGCAACGTTCTTACCTCCTGTCCTCAGTACAAACGCGGTGATTTGAAGGCCGCCCAATTTTGGAATAAGGTGACAGATTTATTTATTTCTTATTTGGCAAACTTGCGAGTTTATAGATGTCACCAGATTCTCAAAATACTACTGCTTTGGAGATGAATGGAATTAGACACCAGCTGCGTATCGCAACACATTTTACTGTGTCCTTATTTTACTGCAATCTACGTGTGTCCAACACTTACTGTATGTACACACACACACAACACATTAAAACTAACATGACACAAACCGTTTAGTGTCATGTGCGACACGTTTTGTTTCCTCACACCAGCAAAGTACTACACACTGTTGAATTATGCATCAGGTGTAGTGTGGATAATGAATGCAATGCATATAGCTGATGTGGAATACTCCAAGGAAGCCCTACACCACCATTATTCATGTACCGCGTGTGTGTGTGTGTGTTCTCATTCACTCATTCATTTTAACCCCACGCCTGATTTCATAGTGGATACAGCTGTGTGGGTGTGGGGNCGTGGGGTTGGGGTTAAGATTAAGGCTAGGACTGTGATTATGCCACCCTGCATAAGTATGTATGGTATTTCCTCATGGTATGTCTCCGACTAGAGGTGTTGTTTGTGTGTGTGTGTGTGTGAGAGAGAGAGAGAGAGAGAGATGTTCCATCTTCCTTCTCCTCTGTTGTTTGGAAAAGTGCAGAGATCTCAACTGGGAATTTCTTCATTTCCAAGTTTCAGTCGGCGTCACCTCCTCCACTTTTTCATCCTGTTCCTCCTCTCTTGCAGCCCTCCTCCTATCCTCCCTCCCTCGTTCCTCTGCTTTTTTACTCCTCATTGTGACTCCTTACCTTTCTAATTCCCCTCCTCTACCTCCCTTTGCTCATCTCTTCCTCTATCTGCTTCCTTTCTCTGCCATGACTGAGAAGTCCAGATGATGACCCTCTCTCTCTCTTTTTAGCCATTTTTCCCTCCGTTTCTCCCCTCGTCTTTCTCTCTTCTGCATGAAATCAACAGAATTTTCCAGAGGGAAGAGGTTTTGTCTGTTTGGAGTGAACCACTTCAGCCTAGGAAATTAAATTAATCATATTTGTCGTGTGTGACTAATTACTACTTCAGTCGTCATTTACAATCAAACAAAGAATAGCTTGTTTCTGTTATCAATTATGAAAAGTTTAATTATCGTCTTCTGTCTCCTCCCCTGGCAGAAAGTGAGAACTTTACCCTACTTTCTTTCCATGTCCTGTTCAAACCAAAATCTCACTCTCTCACTCAGTTTCCCTTCCTTTCTTCCATTTTCTCCACCTTTTTTTCCTCCTCCGTCCTCTTCTCCTCCTCCGTCCTGACCTCCCTCGCTTCATTTCACTCCCCTGCATCCGTCCCGGTCCTCAGCATTGAGGGTCGGACCAGTTCAGAGCATCAGGGTGAGCAGTCAGCTCCCATTATGACAGCCTGTCCAAATGAATACACCTTCCTCTCCTCACCTGCTCCTCTTCCTCCGACCCCTCTTCCTCTGTCTGTCTGTCTTCTCAGCTTCCACGTCCTTCCTGTCCCACCCTTGATCTCGCCTCCTCTCTCGGTCGGAACGCTGAGTCGTGGCCCCTTCCGGTCTAGTTGTTGTCATCATATCTTCTTCCCCTGTAGCCTTGCGTTGGACCTCCAATCCATCATCAGCGCTTCCTGTCCTCTCTCGCCGCCATGCATACATCTCACACACTAATAGCCGTCCCTCTGTCTCTGTCTCCTCCCTCCTCTTGTGATCCACCGCTTACCATCACCCTCCCTGCGTCCCTCATCTGTCACTCGCTTTATCTTTTTCCCCTCATTTCTCTCCTGGTTTTGTACTTTTTCCTAATGAAAAGTTCTGTTCTCTCTGAACCTGGGGATCGTTCGTCTTCATTTTCTTGCGTTACAAGTGGTCCTTCTGTTCATTAATCTTTAGCTCTCTCTCACTCTGTCTTTCTCTCAATTATCTATCAGCTGTCTCTTTGTATTTGACTTCAACCTTCTCTTCCTCAGATTAAGCCCCAATCAATAAAATACATTTTCAGTCGATTTACCTGTTACTTTTGCAGATACCAGAGGTTTCGTTATGCCTTGTGCAAATGCCTAACAGTTAGCAGTTAGAGTTAGGATGTAATAAAACATTTAAAAAAAGAAAAACATCTACTCTTGGCATCAGCCCACATATAATTAGGGAGAATATTTTACATGGAATGGAAACACGGTTGAGTATAATTCATTATACTCTGCAGTATAATCTTATGACACATTCCCTGTGGAGGTGTTGAGTCTTTTTCTCAGTGAGCTTTTAATGTACCCAGCAGCAGGGAACATAATGACAATAACCGATGATTATTGCTGCTTATAATTACCTTTAAAAATGACAGATTTAGCTCTATCTCATCAGCTGCATATTTTTTACATTAGGAAACAATGATTTTAATAGTCTCTCATCAGCGTTGGGTATTAATCAGGGCTTTCCTGTCCTTTCCTCTCTTGATGAAATGCCATCAAGCCAATCTTGACCTGTTCTGACCTCTTGTTATGTTTCCTGAGAGGACCAACAACATATTATAATTAATAATGCAGTTCAGACCGGGCTGGACTTTATGGTGTGCGCCGCAGCCTGCCATAATTTTGTTCTGCACATCCTCGTGAGCTAGCTTTGTTTGCTGTACAGGGCCGGGTTGAGGCCATGCCACCGGACCGGAGCGTATCCTGCTGCGTGGACTACTTTTTAGCACAGCACACTTTAAGAACCGCTCATCCAAACAGCGTCACATGCGACACTGCACGTCCTTGGGTCCTTAGCAATAAACCTGCCGAATATCAAGTTCATACAGTGCCGGGTTCTAGAGATGCTGATGGCACAGACGGACAGACATTTCTGCCTTTATAGTTAGATAATAATAATACATTTTATCTAAAGGCGCCTTTCAAGGTCGCCTCACAAGAATTAATCATTAATTATGATTGTTATCACACTAATATCTGTTTTCGACTGGGGCCAGTGCCGGTGCTGGAGCCAAACCGCCGACTGTTTAAGGCGTTCCCACCACAAAAACACTGGAAAACTGGTTCCCGTGTCGACTTTTTCAGCCCCAAAAAGCTGCTGGTCTGGTGAAGGAACCACGAGGTCACGGGCCAGGAGACAGGACCCGCATTTTTTGTTTAACTAAACCGCCATTGCGAAACAAGCAGCAGGTATAATTGTTGTTAACAGCAGCCAGTCCGGCATCGTTGGTTTGCACAAGTTGTTAGCGATGTCAAGCATCAAGCGTTTTCACTTGTCTTTGATTTAAATTGGTGGTGAGGAAATGACAGTGTTAATGTTTCTATCTTCACTTATTTGACTTAGCATTTAGCATCTCAGAGGATAGCACTAACTTTTCCCTCTTCATTGCTTTGAATAAGCAGTTAGCATCAGTCATGGCAGTGCTAGCTTTGCCCTCTTCGTTGGTTTGCATTAGTGGTTAGCGAGGACATTGCTAAGGTTTCTCTAGTCATCTCCCATTAGCAGCCGTTTAGTCCCAGCTTTCGCTTCCCATTACTGTGACTGACAGTGCAGCCGGGTGGAAGAGAGCCGAGCATTCAGAGAACGACAGACCAGCACATGTTTCACTCTGGTTATGCACACACACACACCTATCACAATAACACACACATACGTCTCTAGTGTGATAATACACTTGCATTACATCAGTGCAGAATATTCCAAAGTAAATAAAACTTGTAGCACTCGAGCAAATATGCATATGCACTACAAATTGTAGATACAGATAACTCACAAACAGGAAGACATGCGTGTACAAACATGCAGACACACACACAAGATCAATAGTCATCAAAGAGTGCACAGGATGATCTTTTATGTAGTGTTTCTGGGCCACGTCTCTGAATCCCGATCACAGACACTCATTGCTCTTGTGATTGCACTTCTTCACAATTATGTTCATTGAAAGGATTTTTATTTATTTACTTTTGTGTCACACAGGTGTTTGGGCTCAACTTTCGCTGCAGCTGTTTTCCTAATTACAACTTGAGTAAAATGCATTTTGAACATGCCTCAGGTGCAATACCACAATATGACTTCTAACTTTAGCCTTAATGATGAATGTGTTTAATAATGTCTGAGAAATCAAAACCAATGTCTTATTGATTCCTCTTTGTCATTATACACTATGATTGTTTTACTACATTCATATGTATTTTTCATTATGGATAACGTGTTATAACCTCAGGCTTGGTAATATCTAAACATTAAATACATGATCATTGTTAAATCAGGTTATGTTTTCCAGTTTAGTACTGGATCATTGATGAATGGTAGAAAATAAGGAGAACAAGAAGAAGTCAACCACATCGTAAGACAGCATTGTACGACTCTGAACCCCATTGGAGCTTTTTGAAGTCTTGCCTAAGATTTAACAGCTGAATTGTGAAGCCACAAAATTAATATTTTAATGGTGGTTTTCAGCAATCTATATTTATGGAAGCATGGGCTTGTGGGAAATCCATTATCTAAGAAGCTCTCAGGTTTGTGACGCTGCTGAGTGTTGCTCAGCGGTCCTTGAGCATTGTAAGATAGCGAGACGTGAGGGACCTCAGTAACGGAATAAAGAAATTGAGAGTGGAGAGAAAGACGAAGAGTATTTTGCGCCAGTTATCTGTCAGGGTGATTGCAAGAAAGAGAAAAGAGACTTTCATTGATGAGGGACAGCAGAAAGAGTGGAAGAGCTGGATGGCAAGAAAGAGGAAGAGGGTATTAGCAAAGCAGTGGAGTTGACGAGAATGGAAAAGACGGATCGGGCGAGCGAAAGGGACACCAATCAACACCTTCTGATTGCCTCAGATGTCCCAGAGGAAAGATCGATCTGTGGGGAGGGAGGGAGGAGGAGAAGAAGAGCAGGAGGACGAAAAGATAACCGGTCTGGACGTTCGTCAAAGAATACAAAGGAGCGTTACATCTTCTGCTGGCTCCGTGCCGCTCTGAAGACCACTCAGGAGAATGAGCCAAGATGGCGAAGGGATTTGACTTTCGGCTCGGTTCAGTTGCTGTTGACAGTAAACACTCCTTTCCCAATTGCGTGTATGAGCCAATCTGTCCACCCATCAATCACTCAGCATTTGTGTATGTAACTCATTACTTAAACCCAAATACAACTCGAAGCAGTTTAAGTGGGCGAATGGGAAAATGATCACAGATTGCCAACGTGATGGGATATCGGAAAATTGATGTCCAGTTGAGATCAGCCTCCGTGTAAAGGTCATTAAACTAAAACTCATATCTACTGTAATTTACCTCACCTCGTTGTCTTCCAGTCCGCCCGTTCTCTGTCCTATCATGTATTGAACATGAAAGACTCTGGAATTTATTGTAAAGACGGAAGCATGCCTCTAAGTGCTTCTTAATCAAAGTTCATTCATCTGTACTAAGAGTGGGCGCAATAAAGAGGAAAGATTGACCCATTTCTGTGTAACTGCTGATTACCTTGTCAGGGAATTGTGGAAGGCTCCTCAATCTTCTGATGCACCCGAGAACTCGCGTTGTCTCTCCCACACACGTCCTATCTTCACCCCACCTCTGGCTCTTTGTTCAGCTTGTGACTTCTAATCACAAAGACAAGACTGCGATGTCCTAAACCAACCGTGGCTGAGTCACGTTCGTGTTCAGCTGACCCTAACATGACGGAAATCAATGTCCTCCAACCCACCTCCATCTCCTCTTTTCAAGGTTGCTAATGAATTATGAATCTTTCTAATTCATATCCTCAGCAAAAGTCCTACGTCTCCGCTGCTTCGGTAGAGCGGCTTTCGTGTTGTTTTCACAGAGTGTAGTCAAGTGAACAGTGTTGCTTCATTGTTGTGTTTTCATGAACAAACACGGGTGGATAACAGAGTGAGTCACCAAGAAATCAGAACTGCACTTGTTGACCTCAGAAAGGAGCTTCCAAAGACTCAGTCGCTCACATTTATGACCATTAATGAATCACTGGAAGAATACAATGAAACAGGATGTAAAGGATTTCAAAAAGCCTTCTCTATTGAGCATGAATTAACTAAACTTCCTCGTTTCCTGTCTTTAAATGCTTTCACAGCAGTGGCTTTAGCTTTAGCTGCTGTTATATAAAATGCTGATGTATTTATTCACTGTGTGTGGTTGAGGTTCGTTAATCTGAGTCCACCATGGATAAGTTAAGATAAATACAACATATTTAAAGGATTAGAACCAGCAGAAGGTCAGAAACTTCATCGGATGTTATCATCAGACCTCCATTCTCAGCCAGAATGTGATTCTTATACAGGCAGTCCCCGGGTTACGAACGAGTTCCGTTCCCACGGCTGTTCGTAAGTCAGATTTGTACGTAAGNGCAGTCCCCGGGTTACGAACGAGTTCCGTTCCCACGGCTGTTCGTAAGTCAGATTTGTACGTAAGTTGGAACAGTTAGGTAAGGTGCGTACCTAGCGTATATATTTTACCTTTCTATGCATAAGAAACATTAAAGAAACACTTCCAGATATCCTAAAACATCGTAAACATAATAATACAGAACAGTAATAATAATAATTATGCAGTGGCGGACCACTGACGACACGCAATGTTTTGACATGCGTCGTAAAGTAGTGCACTGTTCATTATTATGAATCATTGTATGTAACTCAAATTTTTAATTTAATAGGCTTTATGGCAGATGGGTTGTTCGTAAGTTGGATGTTCGTAAGTCGGGGACTGCCTGTACATCGTATTCCAGAAGAAAAGAGTCACAATTGACTGCAGAGATACATTCGGAAATATTTATTTTATGAGCTTTTCTGTCTGTGGACTTGAGCAGGAATAGTTTTTACCTGGCTAAGAACTAACAGGGATTCTGCTAAATCCATGAAACTCAGTAAAAATCAGCTTTCATCGCTGCATGTGGAATAAAAATCCAATTTTGGCTTTAAAAGGATCTAAAACAAATCAAGACAGTCAAATGAATTTGAGGTTCAACTTCAAAAGAACAAAGTTTAAACTTTGCCCTCGACCTTCAAACAGAGGAGCAGAGGACAGTGGTTTCATTAGCCATCTAGGCGTGTGTGTGTGTGTGTGTGTGTGTGTGTGTGTGTGTGTGTGCATGTTTGTGTGTTCCTGCAAATGTTAATGATATAAGAAATGGAAGGATGGCTGATGGAAAAGCGTGTAAAATGTCAACTGGGCACATGTATGTGCATGTTTTCAATTTTCATTATTGCTCCAACTCCCAACATCCCTCCCTCTTATTCTCTAATGATCTCCCTCTCTCTCTTTTTACCTCCTATTTCTCTCTGTGGCTCTCTCTAATGCTCTGGCTTTGCAATTATAACCTCCATTAATTATGAATCAGGCCCCGGATGAACAGGGCAAAGCTGCTGCCACTGTCAATCCAGCATGGCGGCAGAGACCCGGCAAACTCCTGAGCTGTTGACGTCGCCTACGGAAGAACCGGGTTTTAATTTTCCATTTATTAATTCAGGTCGCTACCGGTATGAGGGGAGTGATGGGGTGGAGGGAAGGAGGGGAGATGCTAGAGGAGAAGGGGTGAGCGTGGTATAGCTATAATTGTCCCACATTATTAGTAATGACAATAATATTGCTGAGAGAGTGGAATTTGTTTGCCCCTCAGTCAAACCCACTGCTTCATACTGAACGTGATGAATTAATAAAAGTGCCCAAAACCTCTCTCTCTCTCTCTCTCTCTCTCTCTCTCTCTCTCTCTCTCTCTCTGTCTTTCTCTAATAGCATCAGAGACCCACTTTCAGGGTAGTGAATGTAGGAAAAAAGGTGTAATCAACAAAATTGAGGCGAAAAGCCGTGCTTTGTCCACTTCAATTCACAAATGACAGGCAGTGTGTGTTCTGACACTTTGCTCATCCATGCGTGTGTGTGTGCGTGTGTTCTTACTTTCTTCTGCAAGGTGACTGCCTCATAATCGGGCATCGGGAGAGAACGCTACCGCTCTATCTGTCAAAATTTCATCCCTAATCTGCAACTCAACACTCGATCACCTGAGCAGCGCTGCCTAATTTGACAAACTCTTTTGGAGAAGTTCATTACAGGAAGCTGCTGCTCCTTGTGAAAATACCTGAAGACGTGTCTGTAAAAGTCTCACTCAGGTCCAACAGGATGCTTATTTAGAGCACTAAGAAGAGGAAAATGTTTCGGAACAAACTGCAACAAGTTTCCTCAAGTTAACTACAAAAACAGCCTTTTCCAGGTCAAAGTTTCCTAATTAAGTCCCAATCCGATATGACACCCTGTTAGATTCTGAAAGGGCATGTTGAAAAATGAGCTTCAGTTTTTTGGTTTTTTTTTCTTCTCTCATCAAGGATGAAAGACTTTGTTTTGCCAACCGAAGGCTCTAATCCCAAGTGAGCATGAAGTTGATGGTGTTCAGGCCCGTCCTGTTCTGTTGCTCGTGAAGCTGATGGAGCTTCTCTTAATGAGACACCAAACTATCAGGCTGCCTCTAAACTCTTTAGCTCTGAAAGCCGCTGCTTTTCATGTTGTGGCAGGTCCTCTCATTAGCAGTCACTTTCCTGTGTTGTTCTAAAATCCTGATTGCCCCTCTCTCTCTCTCTCTATCTCTCTCTCTCTGCCATGTTGTTGTCACCTAACAATCTTTATACTCTCTGCTGGCCTGCGCTGACACGTCGGATGACAGGAATTAGCAGACAACTAGAGTAAACAAAAGCAATTAGCACATCTATTATTCAGGGTCCTCGTGTTGTTGCATGGTTTTGGTTAACTAGTTACTGCTCAGTCTTCCCACAACTAAGGGGTCATTAGTCTTCTGAAGCGAATGTGTGTGTGTTTGTATCTGTGTTTGTTTGGGTTCGCTCCAAGGACAAATGACGCCAGGATTTGTTTTTCTTATTTTTTTTTTATTTTTTTTTATTTTTGGCATCTCGCTACGCTCCTAGTCAAGGACTCTTGACTTATGGGGGCTTTCAGATGCCATTCATACTACGTCTCCTCAGTTTGAAAGGAAAAACAAACAGATAGGACAACAAAACACACACGACTCATTTGCGTTATACAATGTTTGATCCTCTATTATCAGTGATTCCCAAAGTGTGGGCTGCGGTCCCCTGGTGGGCCGTGAGAGGTCATTTACAATAAATAAATGAAAAGTTTTTAATTTTCAATTTTGTAATTAAATTTGAAATTACCATAAAATATTTATATTAAGTATTTACATTTAAAGGAGAATAGCAATGACATGACGTTGATAAACTGATGGAAACGAACTTTGTAAAATACATACTAATTACCAATATAAATAAATATATATATTTGTTGTAAAAACAAACTACAGGGATATTTTTATTAAAAAAAATAATAAATATCTGCTGACATACTGCACAGTTTTTTTAAATACAGTCATTTAGGCGCACCCTGTTCTGTTTATGAACAGGGTGAACATCTTAGTCTCATGTTGATCAAAGTTGTGATAAAAGTTGGGGTGGACTACTCAGAATATTCAGACGAAAGCAGACAAATACTTAGTGAGAATACGACTCATTGGAGGGAAAAAAGCCTTGACAAGGAAGCAGCTACAACCTGAAGACTGGTTAAAAGCTACATATGAAATTTATGTAATGGAGAGATTAACCTGTTCTTTAAAAGTACAAAAAGATAAATTTAATGAAATGTGGTCAAAATGGATTGAGTACATCACCCCCCAGAGGCCAGACTTGGTTTGACTAGAAATGTCATGTTAACATGTCGAGATGAACATACAAGGACTTATAAACATGTGTGTGCAGTATGTTGAGGTAAGAATAGAGAAAATACAGAGTAAAATGTGACATCTTTCTGTTCTAATTTTCATAATTTGTAAAACAAAAGGTGAAATGAAGCAGAATAACAGGAAATAATTTTATTTAGAGGGTACTGTGTAGAAAGCTAGGTGCTACAACTTAAGTTGCATTACAACTGTTACTACAGCTTTTGGTTTCTATCTGTGGAAGTATTTATTTTATTATTAATACTTTTCCTCAATTTATATAAAACCATTTCTTTTTGTAAGTAAAAATCCAGAGAAAAGTAAAAAAAAAAAAAAAAAAAAAAAAAAAAAGTTTGGGTTGGCTGCAGAAAATTTTTAGATTTTAAATTGGGCCGCGGCATTCTGAAGTTTGGGAATCACTTTTCTATTTTATTCTACCGCTGTGTACCTTAAAGGATCATGGATCCTGAAGACCAGGATACAACAACAATTAGCAATTCTAATGGCACATCGACTGTGTCTGCCTCCTTTCATCAGCTCAGCAGTCACTCCCACAATTTAGCATCCTCTCTTCAATATCGCAAGAAACAATCCATACAGCGAGGTCATTACTCTTCGCCCCGGTGTCAGACCACAACATGGAAAGCGTTTCATCGTAACCTGTTTTGGATTAAAGACGCTGGCCTGGTCGAGCGCGAGATTAACGGGTTTCATCACAGGCCGCAGCGCCGACAGATGGCTAGGCTATCATTAGCATCTTAATCGTGGCGGTTATCTTTTGCACTGATAGCCATCGCAGAGCGGGCCAATTTCAGCAGCCGAGTGCTGGATAGCCTTCTGATCTTTATTTACGCTGACCGGGTCACATTCATGCCGCAGCGTAACTAATCCGTGGCGGAAATCAAAACTATATGTCATCTGTCACACCGCAGCGTCATTTTGGCATGCTGTTTGTAATTGCTAGCCTATGTATTTATTATTGATGAATGCTAGCGCACATATCAACAACAAGACAGCAGCAGCACTTATTTTAATGAGGCTGATGCTGGCACGCCGTGTAATCCCAGGGAACATGTCAGTCGAGTCATTTTATCAGCGCCGACATGCTGTCCACACACACCTTATCCTGCTTATGTGCTAATGAAAATGTGGATGTGCGCCGTATCGCTGCATACTCCCACAAGACACAAAACAATATTGAAATGGCTTAATGCTGTCATCTTTCTCTCCCTGACTTTGTCTTCTATATAGGAGCCACACTCACACATACAAAGACACACATACTGTACACACATACTGTACACACACACACACACACACACACACACACACACACACACACACACTACCTCTCGGTCTGGCCGAAGAGTGATATTATTTAATGGAATCAGGCTTTTTTTGCTCTTATCGGCCTCTCCACAGACACCCTGTTTGCCATGCAGGAAAACAATGAGAGAACAAAGCCTTTTGTCATGAAGAGTACCCAGCATTTCCACCTCCACCGCCCACCCACCCCC
>VXCM01005947.1:0-37389 GCA_014773175.1 Lucifuga dentata
CATTTCAGAGGGAAATATTGTACTTTTTACTCCACTACATCATCTGATGTCTGCAGCTACAGGTTAAGTGTTTAAATGGGCTGGCTGCAGAAATGCTCTCAGCTCATTAAACAGAGAGATTATAGCAGCAATTAGCCAGAACTGTAGAGTCACACACACACACACACACACACACACACACACACACACACACACACACACGTATGAGCTCTTTAGCAGCAGAAATCACGTCTTAGACAGACCTGAAGGTGTTTCATGTAAAGTCAAACTCTGGGATGTGTCGCATGTTCACACAAACAGTTTTTATGTTCAGTTAATTCTCTATTTTAATCTGTATTTTGTATGAATTGTATAAATTGTTTTTTTTTAATTTTATTGTATTTAAAAGCCTGACCAGGAAGAAGGACTGCAAATTAGCTTCAGCTAGATGTCTTATATACATTGCGNATTTAAAAGCCTGACCAGGAAGAAGGACTGCAAATTAGCTTCAGCTAGATGTCTTATATACATTGCGTTTTCCACATTTATCCATGGCAATGCTTATGTATCGTCTCTGCCAAATAAACAGTAAATAAACAATAAATACATAAAATCTATTTACTCCTTTGAATAACTTTTATCAAACATTATGGCACTTCTTAGAGGCAATAACAATAATATCTACAGTATGTGTAACGGGCAGCAGCGATTCAGTCCTCCATTCTTATTTTTCATTATTTCTGCCAAAAAATGATCCCCTCCTTTCTTGGTCCTGAGGAGGCTTGAATGCACCAAACTCACCGTCTCACAAAAATAACCCCAAATCTGAGTTTTTAAATGTCATTCCATTCCTTCATCTTCAGAAAATGATTTACAGTGAGGATGCAGATTTCAGCACAATGCCGGACTTTCTGTCAGTCAGTCATCAAAGTTGCTCATCATTGTTTTTCTGTCCTTTTCTCTCTCTCTGAGTTTCTCCTGCACTTCCCTTTCCTTCCTGTCTAGTGGTGTGAGATCCTCCACAGCCGGACAATTAGGCCGCAGTTACGTAACATTTTCCGTGTGGCCGTGTTGCATCCGTGTTACGCATCAACCAGCCTTAAAGCAAAGTCCACAGACTCCAGCTCCTGTCTGGAGACGCCATGAATAAACTGCTGTGCAATGAAAGAACATCCATCAGACCGACGGATGCTAACCAGACCTGGAGAAACTCGTCACTGCTACAGACAGTTAGCATCTCTGAAACTGATATTCTCAGTGTCTGAACACTTTCTGAAACGAGGGAAAAAGAGAGATTTTTTTTTTTTTTNATTTTTTTTTTTTTGTCTGTTTTTAACTTAACGACACCTCAAACGTCTGCAGTGATGACTGATTATCTCCAGAAAGGCTTTAAACAGACTTTCATTGCATCCAGAGACTTTTATATTACATTATTATATATTTATTTCCATGTAGTATTCATCGTATCCATGGTTACAGTTTGGGTGTTTCTCTGAATGCGGCACATTCAGATCTGTTCACTGTGAAAATGGCCGATTTATTCCACTTCCTGTGCAGATTCTCTTGTTTCAGGAATTTTCTAGTTTTTGAAGGTAATTCATAAAGAAATCACAGTAAGTACACGGCATCACATAAATAAGTGCCGTGATAACTGAAGCTCATCCATAAAACTTCACTTATGTAATCAGCACATCGCTGTCCATTACTGCTGTCAGGTGAGTCTCAGGTAAAAACTAATTTAGATCAGCATGTTAATGAGCTGCTTCATATTTAAAGGACCATACCACCCATTTTGCACATTTGATATTTTTTTTTTTATATTAAATTTTCAAATGCATAACGTTACTGACAATCATTTTCCAAAGCATACTACTGGAACGGTGAATTAAAAATGTTTTTCCTACCTTCCAGACCTCCATTGGTTTCAGTTCATTCTGCTATTAAAATCAACTTGTTGATACTGTAAACGTTCTTGGGATAGGTAATCCATCATCACCAACAAGACGTGTATTCAGGTTTTTTTTTTTAGAAGTTATGTAATTTTAGCATTTAAGTGCAATAAAAAGCGTGGAGTGATCTGAACGGTTAAATGATCACTGCCAAACTCTGTAATAACTGCATTACAGCCACTGGTGTACTGATGTCATAGTCTGGATGCTGAGTTGCTGTTAGCCATATCCTGTGCTGTTTGAAGTTAGCAGGAAAAGTATGNCATAGTCTGGATGCTGAGTTGCTGTTAGCCATATCCTGTGCTGTTTGAAGTTAGCAGGAAAAGTATGAAAATACAGCCGTTCTAAATCATAACGGCTGAAAGAGTTTTCACATCCAGGAACAACACACTTCATGGTGTTAGCGTTATCTTCCTACTTTATGTGTCTCAGAGGTACAATGTTGTGGTGTGCTCCAAGGAGCAGACTGTCCAATCAGATTCACTGGTAGGCGGGGCATCTGTCCTGCTGACTGATCCACCGCAGAACTACACAGAAAAAATGTATGCCTCCACCAGGGAATATAGTCCCAAAAGAAGACCTGCGTTTATGGAAAAATTTAAAGGACTGTGACTTCATAAGACTGTGTAACTATTAGCAGGAGAAATATGGATTTTTAAGGTGGGTGTATCACTTGAATATTTGATTTTGAAAGATTAAGAGATTTAGCAAAATATCAGTAAAGCTGAAATACAGTTTTATCCTTTGGGAAATGATTGTCAGTAACGTAACATGTATGAAAATTGAATAATATTAGGCTCAAACATGCAAAATGGCGGTATGGTCCTTTAACAGTGAGTTTTATCTTGATTCATCTGCTGTTAAAGAGAAGCTGACACGTTAAATCAGAAAAGAAACACAAATCTGATTTAGAGCTCTATGTTTTAAGAGAGGAGAATGCTGTCACTGCATCCACTCACTACTGGGAGTGTGGACCCACTGAGGGGGGTGGAGTTGGAGGTGGGTGGGGGGAACAGAGGAACTGGCCAGGGGCAGGGAACAGGTGGATGCGAGGAGGCTCAGCGACAGTAGTTTAAATAAACGGAAAATAATAATATGTAACGAAACAATATAAAATGAAGTCAACTGAGCAAGGATTACCTATCAAATACAGTATTGATCAATAACATGTGAGGCAAATACCGCTTAAAACATCATCAGATCTCATACTGATGAAATGTACTGTCACACTGAAACACGTCTTCGTTTTTACCTGCTGTTTGTATTCTTTGACAAAAAGTTTTAATGGTTAAAGAAAAACATTTTACAGTCGGCAGCACATTTAAAGCTCCATATTTTAATAATCTGCATTTTATTGTTAACGTTTCTCACAAAAAAACCGATGATGTTTCTCACTTCACTGTGCAACCAAATCGGTCTGTGTACATAACGGCATATTGATTTTCATTTTGGAATAGGAAAACGGAAAATGGATGACGAGCCCTTTCCCGTTTTGGAATAGGAAAATGAAAAATGAGTCATTTTCTGATTTTTCTTTTTATGTTCATAAATGGTAAATTAGTTTCATGCCTGAAAACTTTCTGCTTTGCTTTTGCATTTATTTCTTTTTTTGCTCTGGACGTCTTTGGTCTTTACCTGGTTTGTAACCCGCCTAAAACCAAAGAAGAAGAGGAAGAAGCTAATCGGATTAGCGCTAGATTCAAACAGGAATTATGTCTTTGCAAGAACATGTGGATTTCATTTTAGAAAACAGGGAAAAGGAATATCTAGCAGTGATATTGCTGTTACCTTATGAGCCTAATTTGGAGCCAGACGAGGATTTTCAGAGGAGTGTTGGGAAATGATTTGCTGAACAATGACTTGGAAAGCGAAGCTGCTCTGATGGATAACCTGAGCTTGAAGTCGCTAATGCTACGTCTTCAAGCATGGAACTAATTTATCATTTATGAAATAAAAAGAAAAATTGGAAAACATCATTTTTCATTTTCCGCTTTCCTATTTCAAAGCGAAAAACAGGAAAGGGCTTCGTTATCCTTTTTCCGTTACCCCATTCCAAAACAAAAATCGATTGGCCGTCATGTACGCGGACCCAGATACTGGTGACACACCAGACGAAACACACGAGCGTAAGACAGAGCTGGAATATCACAATCTCCAATCAGAACAGCAGCTCTGTTGGTGTGGCGACAAAACATCTGCAGGACGTTTTGGAAACCGCTGCAGATTGTGACGTGTTTGTAAAGATGTGCTACACCCTTTTCCAGACAGGCAGGAGGCTCACGCATGTACAGGAAGTAAGGAGGGAGAAACTCCTTCATCCACATCTCATCAGGCCTCTAACAGCAGGATTATCCAATCAGAGTCCAGTCCTCCTCTCAGGGCACGTTTACATGCACATCTGACTTTTGTCTGTCCGTCTGATTAAGGCAGTAAGAGTCTAATAATAACAACAGTATGGATGGAATTAATATGATTCTATAGTTTGTCAAATAAACATGATGTGTTGTGTAATCAAGAGTTTGAGATCCATCAGGTGAGCAGGTGTGTTACTCTGACTATAACCTTGACATGCCTGAATAAATCTTTGTATTTCTGTTCCTCAGAGTAAGAATATTGCAGTTTATGTGGATTTTATCTAACTATGATGTCTACATGACACTAAAAAAAATAAACTGATTTATGAATTGATCCGAGTATAAATGAAGTTTTAACACGTATGTAAACGTACTGAGTGAAAAACTTTCAGTCTATTTCTGCTCTAAAACTCATGTATCTTTATTTTTCTCCCAGTGCTTCAGTCTTTAAAGGACCATACCACCCATTTTGCATGTTTGAGCCTAATATATTCAATTTTCATACATGTAACATTACTGACAATCATTTCCCAAAGGATAAAACACAGGTCTTCTTTTGGGACTATATTCCCTGGTGGAGGCATACATTCACTCTGCACTTTTTATTGAGCTTAAACACTAAAATTACATAACTTCTAAAAAAACCTGAATACACGTCTTGTTGGTGATGATGGATTACCTATCCCAAGAACGTTTACAGTATCAACAAGTTGATTTTAATAGCAGAATGAACTGAAACCAATGGAGGTCTGGAAGGTAGGAAAAACATTTTTAATTCACCATTCCAGTAGTATGCTTTGGAAATGATTGTCAGTAACGTTACGTGTATGAAAATTGATTAAATTAGGCTCAAACATCTAATATGGTCCATGTATGGTCCTTTAAATGATCCAGCTATAATTACAGTCATAATTTAATGATGATGGCTTGTCATAATAGTGATGCAGGAACACTCAGAGTAATTTTATACACTTTAACCATTAAAGAACAATTCTTTTTACATGCTGGATAGACCTGAGGTGAGCAGTCATTCATTAAACCAACGTAATTTAGCATAATTTGTTACTTGGCCCAATTCCACCTGTTTCAGCAGTCACTGGAAAAATCCTGATTTTTAAAGGTTCTATACACAAAACTTCCACATTTCTCCCATAGGTGCACACGTCTGGGAATAACTGAGTCAGAATTCCACTGGATTCAAACGGACTCTGAAGAGGCTCTGACATGAACCAAACTGCAGATTAGACCTGGAAACATTTTTTGATGCTCCACTTTAGGAGGCAGAACACTGTGACCCAGAGCATGCTGGGAAGCCAGGGTGTATGACAGCCTTAAAAAACACCAGAGGCCTTCATCATCATCATCATCATCATCATCATCATCATCATCATCATCATCATCATCAACATTTTAAGATGAAACTTTTACTTTACCCAACGAAACGGTCAGAATGGAGCATGCTCTATGGTGGAGACAGCACAGGAAAAAGAGAGAGGAGATGACGGTTAACTGTTCAGTCAGCATTTACACAGTAAACCAGGAGAGAGGAGGGGAGGAGAGGAGAGGAGAGGAGAGGAGAGGAGCGAANGGAGAGGAGAGAGAGAGGAGAGGAGAGGAGAGGGGAGAGAGAGAGGAGAGGAGAGAGAGGAGAGGAGAGGAGAGGAGAGACAGCAGGGCAGGAAACTGATGCTGTGTTTGTGTCGGATGGACTGCCTATAAATTCATCGTTCATCTCTCTTTCTGATGCTACATTTACAGCAGAAACGTGTTGTGAACATGTGAGCAGTAAAATCAACATGCATCAGATGCTGTCGTCTGTTTTCAGTATCAGTGTGACGTGTCATGTAAACACACAGATCAGAAGTTCCTGACATTCTCATGACCACGTTATAAATATGACTGCAGACAAATGACATAGAAAATCAACATGTGGAATGTTTCCTTCCACATTCAAACATGACTAACCCATGTCCATCAATCCTTCTCTGCCTGAAAATATCATCCAGTCACTGCACACCTTTAAAATGTTTAGAAAGCAAGAGTATGTGTAATTATTTCTGCCTTATTCATGTCCACTGCAGGGGTTTAAATGAGCCTAATTTTGCATGTTTGAGCCTAATATATTCAATTTTCATACATGTAACATTACTGACAATCATTTCCCAAAGCATACTACTGGAACGGTGAATTAAAAATGTTTTTCCTACCTTCCAGACCTCCATTGGTTTCAGTTCATTCTGCTATTAAAATCAACTTGTTGATACTGTAAACGTTCTTGGGATAGGTAATCCATCATCACCAACAAGACGTGTATTCAGGTTTTTTTAGAAGTTATGTAATTTTAGTGTTTAAGCTCAATAAAAAGCGTGGAGTGAATGTATGCCTCCACCGGGGAATATAGTCCCAAAAGAAGACCTGTGTTTATGGAAAAATTTAAAGGACCGTGACTTCATAAGGCTGTGTAACTATTAGCAGGAGAAACATGGATTTTTAAGGTGGGTGTATCACTTGAATATTTGATTTAGAAAGATTAAGAGATTTTGCAAAATATCAGTAAAGCTGAAATACGGTTTTATCCTTTGGGAAATGATTGTCAGTAATGTAACATGTATGAAGAATGAATATATTAGGCTCAAACATGCAAAATGGGTGGTATGGTCCCACTGGTTCATCTACCAGTTAACCTTTCTCTAATAGTAGTTAATACCAATACTAATACCAGTTAAAACCAGCAGTTAATATTATGTCATTTGCTGTATTGATACATGTTTTGTGTAGACTTTAAACATTTCTACTGTAAATGCTGTCATGTCTAACACACATCACATGAGTTTGCTCATGTGATGTTGCACAACAAATCAATAGTTTTCTGTTAATCATCCTGCAGTCACAAAGCATTAAAAATGAAAAGGCGAATGAAGTCTGGTGATGGAATCAGTGTGTGTGTTATAAATCAGACATCAGTGTTTCCTGTCCTGCAGCCAGCTACAGACAGAAACACAGTGAAAAAGACAAAGTGCTACCGCAGAGACTCAGATAAAACCAGCCAATCACGTGAGAATAGATGACCCAGACAGACAGACAGACAGACAGACAGACAGGTCAAATTAAATTCATTTTTCACACGTGCAAACCTCAAATAGACTTCAGGGACAGACTGATGCTGAGCTCAGTGTGTCTGCTGAGGCTGAATGATAAAGATGCTGTTAGTAATCTGAGCACCGTGCAGAAACACCACATTCACAAAGCTGTCTCACCACAGGGGGGCGCTATACTTTCACAGAGACAGGGAGGGAGAGAGGGAGAGAGAGAGGGAGGGAGAGAGAGAGAGAGAGAGAGNCAGGTGTACCTGTAGTGGATGGGGGGGTGGGGGAGGAGGGGGATGTGGGTGGAGAACTGGCTCCAGAGCCTGTGGACAAAGAGAGAGATCAGCTACAGCGAGCCTGGTGAACGAAAACAGTTTAATTAACTTTAACGAGACAGAAAGACACATAAGTCTGTCATCTGTTCACTGAAGATGCTAGCTAACTAGTCAGCTAACTAGCTAGCCATATTTTGCTAGGCTGTAAATACTGCTGCCACCATGAATATAAAACAAGCAAATCCATACAAACACTACAAACCATAAAGAGACAAAAAAAAACCCTAACTAATAAAAAGTTATAAACAACTTAACAAATGGAAGCTACTTATTCAGCTGAATCCCTGTCTGAGTTATTGGTGAACTAAATAAGTGATGTGCTGTACTGCACAGGATTGCTGTTAGGCCTGTTAAACTAGCCTGTAGAGACGCTAGCTGGCTAACTACATGTTGTTAAGCTAGTTGTCCAGGGTTGCAGTGAAACAAACCAGAGTTGTTGTTGTTTTTCACAGAGATGTCTTCCTCGTTCTCATAAGCAGACTGTCGGCACTTCTGTAAAGAAACAAACACACCGTTGCTTTAGACTCACCGTATTCTTTAATCAGTAATAATACATAATGAGATGTGCTGACACATCAGCATTACAGTTAAGGTGGAAATGCAGGATACCATGAAATGATGCAGAGTGGCGTTTCCCATGGCAGGTTAGGCATTTTCTACGTCAGGACACCGCCGGCTGTATTACTTATACCTAACCAAACATGTCTGTCTGCTCCCCTGTAAAGGACCATACCGGCCATTTTGCATGTTTGAGTCTAATATATTCAATTTTCATAGACGTAACGTTACTGACAATCATTTCCCAAAGCATACTACTGGAACGGTGAATTAAAAATGTTTTTCCTACCTTCCAGACCTCCATTGGTTTCAGTTCATTCTGCTATTAAAATCAACTTGTTGATACTGTAAACGTTCTTGGGATAGGTAATCCATCATCACCAACAAGACGTGTATTCAGGTTTTTTTAGAAGTTATGTAATTTTAGTGTTTAAGCTCAATAAAAAGCGTGGAGTGAATGTATGCCTCCACCGGGGAATATAGTCCCAAAAGAAGACCTGCGTTTATGGAAAAATTTAAAGGACCGTGACTTCATAAGGCTGTGTAACTATTAGCAGGAGAAACATGGATTTTTAAGGTGGGTGTATCACTTGAATATTTGATTTTGAAAGATTAAGAGATTTTGCAGAATATCAGGAAAACTGAAATACAGTTTTATCCTTTGAGAAATGATTGTCAGTAATGTAACGTATGAAAACTGAATATATTAGACTCAAACATGCAAAATGGGTGGTCCTTTAAAAATGGTAGCAGATCAGCAGATCACGCTGTGCTGTACTGCGACATGTTTAACTGTTCTGTTGTCAAACTATTAAACTTGTATATGCAAAACAGGGCAGAGAACAAAGTATGAAACAGTGAATTTTGGCTGCTGTGTCTTTCTGCGATTCAACAGTTTGAGTCAAACCTGCATAACCGAATAAATTGCTGACAGCAGTGAGCTTTTTAAAAGACATGTTTGGGTGTGGAGGAAGTCGGTGAACAGACTGTAATGCTGTCTGGAACCTCCAGCTCTGCAGGAATTAATCAACTTGTTGCAATGAAACAAACAAACCCTTCAGTTTTTGTTGTCTGAAAATACTGTCCAATCAAATGACTTGATCGGTCACAAGCAGCACGGAAACGTGTGAGGAGTGAACTCCTGCATGTGTGAGAGTCAGTGAACTGAAGCTGAAGCTAGCTAAGTTATTACTCAACTAAACTTTATTTATATAGCACTTTAAAACACAACACAGTCGAAGCAAAGGACTTGAACCAGTGAAGAGACATAGAAAAGACAGAGCAGAGGAAAGAAAACACACAAGTACAAGAAAATGTACAGATTCAAGTCAAGCTAAGTTTATCTGTATTGTCCAGTATCATACAGCAGGTGTGTAGACTGTACAGAACCAGCCCTGATGTGTCTTTGTGCTCATGTACCTTCCTCGCCAGGATCTTCCTCCTCTTCCTCTCTTCCTCTGAGCTGTGGTGAGACTGAGCTCTGGTCACTCTCCTGTGCTGGTGGAGCTTCATAAAAAAAAAAAAAAAAANAAAAAAAAAAAAAAAAGAAAGTAATACCCAGCATTATCGTACTCATCAGCAGCATGTTTAAACATTTCACTCTGTTTTCCATGGCTCTGTATAAAGACAATGCTCGTGCATGAAGCCATTTGGTTTTTGCCAGATAAAGTGTTATGACTTCAGCAGTAAATCATCAAACAGCAATTCTGTGAATCAAATAAGATGTAAAAACAGAAAAATCAAACTGAACAGTTATTTCACTTTGACTCACAAAACAAGTAAAAAGAAGGATTAAATCACAGATTCCTGGAGAGACCGGCAAATGTACTAAATCAGGCTAAACATGGAGAGCCACCAGTACAGTCAGTTTATCTATATTTATATTTATAATAATTTATTTTGCAGCAAAAACTACTATTATATTTATTGTCACTATCATTGCCTCAGTATAATCAGATATTTTCCCAAAATGTTTATGTAAAAAGCAAACATCACCCAGTGTATCCTGATCTGATGTTATTATTGGCTGTAAAAGTCCAGGATTGCTCCACATTTCTACAGTTTAAATGATGGTCGACACTTTGACTTGTAGTTTAAAATGCATTTCAGAATGTAGAAGCTTAACGACAGGAGGAAAGAGTTGCTACGCACCACTCGCTGCTCCTCCTGCAGCCTCCTCTCCACGCTCTCCTTTGCTGCCCTCAGCGCCTCCTTCAGCCTGCTGGGGACCTTAAGAGATGGCAGAGCTGAGATGAGAATGAGCAGCTATGATGTTATTTAGATGATAACATCAGCAGATCATCTCACCTTAAACTGGGCTTTGTCTGAGTGTTGGAGCAGAACGTCACTAAACAGCCTGTGAAACATAAAGAGGGTCAGTTATCAAAGGAGTCGCTAAGGACAGTTATNACGTCACTAAACAGCCTGTGAAACATAAAGAGGGTCAGTTATCAAAGGAGTCGCTAAGGACAGTTATGCAGCTATGTTCCCTCATTCATAAACGGTGTTACAGCATCTTTTAGTGCTGGTGCTGAAACGTTCCTCATGTCAGGTAAAGTACTCAGAAAACACCTGTTTGATGTCACATGCTGCTGTCACTGCTGAGGACTGCCTTCTATTTGGATCAACGTCTGCATCTCAGACAGCAGCATGCATCATCCATCANCTGCTGAGGACTGCCTTCTATTTGGATCAACGTCTGCATCTCAGACAGCAGCATGCATCATCCATCATCCATCCATCCATCCATCCATCCATCCACCCATCTGTCCATAATCCATCCATCCATCATCATCCATCAACCATTCATCCATAATCCATCCATCATCATCCATCAACCATCCATCCATCCATCCATCCATCCATAATCCATCCATCATCATCCATCATCATCCATCAACCATCCATCCATCCATAATCCATCCATCATCATCCATCAACCATCCATCCATCCATCCATCCATAATCCATCCATCATCATCCATCCACCATCCATCCATCCATCAACCATCCATCCATCATCCATCCATCATCATCCATCAACCATCCATCCATCATCCATCCATCATCATCCATCAACCATCCATCCATCCATCCATAATCCATCCATCATCATCCTTCCACCATCCATCCATCCATCCATCCATCCATCACCAGACTATCACAGGATGACCACACAGACAAACGTATTCATACCACACCATGTTGCCTGTTTGACCATAGAAGCTCTAAAACTTAGACTTCAGGTTAATTTGCTAATTTGACGTGTGAATTTTGGTTTTGATAATGGAGGAAGAAGGAATTTAAATACATAAAAATGTAAAGAGGTCTCCTACGTAAAAAAAAGTCCTTGATTCCAAGTGCAATAAATATTTAACACTGAAAACTGATTGACTATAGAGCTTATCCCATAACTCTATGTATTCTATGTTATAAAACACTATTAATGGTGTTTTATGCTGTTTTTTCCTTATTGGCCCAACTGGTAAATGTTTTACATGTAAAAAGTAAACTCAGCATGCTAACAGGCTTAGCTGCTTTAGCTATTGTCATTGCATAGCTCACATAGCAGGGTTCTACAAAGTATGTTAAGATTGTGAGATTATGTTCGATAGTAAACATTATCAGTGGCTGATAAAGCCTTAAAATAACATCATCATATCTAAAGGTATTTTTGGGATAATATTTAAGATGATATGAACAATGTAACACTGTACAATGTTGTCATTTTGATTTTAGAAGTAAATTTTAGAAGTACTACAAACTGTACCAATGAGTAAAAGTAAATTTTCAGTGTGAAAGTAGAAGCAGTAGTTTCCCTTCAGTAAAAGTAGAAATAACTAAATCGTGTAATATTTTAGCTTGTAAACAGTAACTCAGATTAGCTTTAGCTGCTCGTCTTCAATCTGTATAAAACATAAATAAAATGACTGATGATGTCATCAGATTAGAACTGTTAGCGGCTAAGCTAACACTGTTCATACATCACAATAAGTCACTGCTGACAAATATAGCTGACAAAAAGTCACCGCTAAGCTAATTTCACTCCACTGTTAGCTTGTTCTGTCACAGGAAGTACAGCTAGCTAATGCTCCAGCTATACTTGACTGAGTCAGCATCACTTCCTGTTTGTTTTATGTCTCTAATCAGCTGATTGGCTCTCCTCCTCATGTGACTTTCTTGGTATTCACCAGGTGTTTCTGCTTCAGGTGGAGAACCTAATTTGTTGTTTCCACCTTTAGCTGTTAGCCAGTTAACTTATAGCTGAAGCATTTCAAACAACAGAAGAAGCTCCTTTTTAGGAAATAATTTGTCAGACACTAACTTGCTATTTTAGGGCATGATTGTTTTGTTTCTTCTAGTTGCACATAATTTGAAAATTCATCAACATGTCATCTGGCTGAAATATCCTCAATATTATGATTTGACAAATTTTCAAACATATAAAAAATTGTGCCATTATTATCTGTCCTTCTCCATCTCTCTGTATGATCGCTTACTTGGTCACATAATCCAGATGTTGTCTTTGACATCCTGTATGTTTTTTTTGTGTGTATGATTGAGGATCATAAATGCTAACTGCTAACCAGTGCTGAGACTTGGAGCTGTCGTTTGATCGTTAAAAAAGAAAAAAAAGGAGGAGGTGAACTCACGGTGTCTGGATAAGCTGCGACACTGTCGGCATTCCAGTTTTGCAGGCTTCTGTAGACAAA
The DNA here is from genome assembly GCA_014773175.1 of Lucifuga dentata. Taxonomy (NCBI): domain Eukaryota; kingdom Metazoa; phylum Chordata; class Actinopteri; order Ophidiiformes; family Bythitidae; genus Lucifuga; species Lucifuga dentata. The sequence goes on from VXCM01005947.1 coordinate 12,974, forward strand.
ATGGACTGCAAAACTGACACTGGAGACATGGCACCACACACACACACACACACACACACACACACACACACACACNGACAAAATGGACTGCAAAACTGACACTGGAGACATGGCACCACACACACACAAACACACACACACACACACACGCACATACACAATCATCAGAGCATAATGAGAATCGTGAACATTTCTGGAAACGTCTAGATTTTGGATGTGTTCAGGAAGCATGAACAGGACACATAACAGGATATGTGTGTGTTGTGTGTGTGTATATGTATGTGTATTTATGGTGTATGCGTGTTTGTGTGCGTCTACAGACCTACAGCGGTATAAGGGACCTCGGGGTAGTGGTCGACAGGTACGTTCTCTGGCAGTTGGCCATAAATCATCTCGTACAGTAAATGTCCAAAGCAGAACACATCGATGTTCTCTGTGGTCTGCAGGTACAAACAAAGTCATCCTCACAAACTAAACAACCAGCTAAACTAACCCAGACTAACACGGACAAAACTAACTAACCCAGGTCTGTGGGTTATTGTTGTCTTATATCGTGGCCTAGAAAACACTTATTTGTACTGTAATTGCTGGCAGGCGTCAGGTAAAATCCTACACAGCATCACATACATCATACAGTATAGTATGATGTATGATCTCCTGTTTAACCAGCATTCTCAATCAGTAAGAAAGGTTTGATTACGTGCAGGTAACCGTAGCAACAATATTTGTACATTGTGCTACATTACCAGTTGACTGACAGGTGAAACAGACATAGCGATGCCTTAACAGTGACCACACACACAGTGAGAACTGATTATGACGAGTTTCTCTTTTTGTGGCAGTGGTAGTGTGAAATCATGACAATGCACTTTAAGTGACCTGATATAGAAAATGGAGAAAATCGGCATTCTGCATCATATTTTGGTGCTATCTGTGCAAAATATAAGGCCCAATTTACACCTGATGTTAAAATGTAATCTGGATGCAGATTTAAAAAAAAAAAAAAAAAAAAAAAAAATCTCATGTTGATGAAAGGTGCAAAAACACAATGAAATCAGAGTGCAATCTGACCTGTTAGAGCACACACACACACACACACACACACTGTAATCCCAGATGTTGTAACTCAAAAAAACCCCCAGATGTTTTAACTAAAAAAAATTAGTTAATTGTACCCAACATGACCCAATCATTTTGAGGTTAGTTGTACTTTTTGGATATTTTTTTAAGTCGGTTAGAGTTTTTGAGTTGAATCAATTTAAGTCAGTTTAGTTTTGCCCATTGCTGTTAGCAAAGCACAAAATTATTGCTTAAAATAGAATCCTGGTGATGGAGTGGGGCAGCATAGTGGCTCAGTGGTTAGCTCTGTTGCCCCACAGCGAGAAGGTCCTGGGTTTGAGGCCGGCTGGGTCCTTTCTGTGTGGAGTTTGCATGTTCTCCCTGTACTGAACATATACTTTGTGTTTGTTCAACAATACAGAAGTTAACTTTTTTAGGGCAAGTTAAGAATATGTGGGATTAATGCCTCAGTTAACCTGCAATGCATGACCCTTATTAAGCCTGTCATTTATGTTCTTACATGGTAAAAACAGACATGATTATACAATCATTGTTCTCACTGTGTAGGCAAAAGTAATTTTAAAAAAGAACAATATTTTAAATTTATTCCTGAATTTTATTTTGCTTGTCTTTTTGTTTTTTCTTTGTGGGTGAAACCGGAGTTCCTGGAGAAAAGCCATGATGTAAACTCCATGTACACTCCATGTGTTGATTCTATCCTGTAACGTTTTTGCAAACAGCAGTGTGGAGTTGCTGATGTTTGTAAAAAAGTCACAGGATTTTGAAGACAAAATTTTTTTCACTTTCTCATTAGGTGCTGAAGTTTGAAATCCAGCTGTTTTTCTTTTTGTTGCTCTGGCTTCATCTTCTCACGCAGGACCTCTTTGAATTTAGCCATGTACCTTCCAGACAAATTCCTTTCCTCTTTCAGATCCATCTCNGACCTCTTTGAATTTAGCCATGTACCTTCCAGACAAATTCCTTTCCTCTTTCAGATCCATCTCCAATTGCCTGACTTTAAAATCTAATTTGAAGGAAGAGCTCTGCTCTGGTTGATGGGCACTTTCAAGTTGAATGGTCTTCTCCTTGTGCTTTGAGAAGAGGAGTTTCTGGTCTTCCTCCAGTAGCTGGTGGTCATAAATAGCTCCGTGATGCTTTGACATTATGCTGTGGGTGGCATTTGTGCTGGGCCCTGCCATTGCTGCTGTGTCTTTGTCCTCTTCTTTGTCCATGTTGAAATGTTTAGTACTAGTTGACGTTGGCATTGTGTGTAAACCGTTTTGAAGCATGAAATGGAACGAGCTGAATTCACTATAATCTGACAGATACGCAAGCAAAAATATGACATCACTTTCAAAATGATGTCATAATTTTGCATTTTACATGACTATATGAAAACACTGAAAACTGTGATTTTGAAAGTGATGTAATGCTTTCAAACTTAGTTGTCGGGGGGGGGGGNGGGGGGGGGGGGAGAGATAATGTGCCATGTGAGAATTATTTATTTATTTCCACCAACATTTTAATTGATAATTTAAAAATGACTTTAAAATGAATAAAACCTATGTTTGCACATTTTTGCAAATCAACTCTTCATATAGTCGCTGATTTAACCATGCAGTATTAGTTCATTGTGCCTAAACATTTGAGGCCTTTCTACTGAGAATCCTAGGTTCATTGAACATATACTTTTTTGTTTGTTCAGCAATGCATAACTTAACTTTTTTAGGGCAACAAGTTACCCTGCTTTTTTTTTTAAATTGAATGAGATTATCAGGGTTTACAGTGCAGATTATTCTGGCTCGCGTCATGCTCGCCTTTGTTAATAAAGTTATTTTGAATCAAGAGTTTCAACTTGCTGTAAATCAGTACCTACATCTGGAACGTGGACAGTGATTGCCCACACTTAAAAGTTATTCGTTATTACTTACTTTAAAAATGGACATACTGGGTATAAACGTCGATCATAATCTTAAATTCACTGACTGTGTAATATCTAAGGTTAAAAAGATGCAGCAAAGAATGTTTATCTTGCAACAGTTAAAGAAATTTGACATGGACCGGCATATCCTCCAGCTGTTTTATAATTCAGTGTTGCAGAGGGTTTTGATCTTTGGTTTCATATGTGTGTTTGGAAACATGAGGGTGAAGGATCGTAACAAACTGCAGCAGGTCTAGTCAATCAATACTAGTAAGATTATCAGCCTGAAACAGACTTCGGTAGAACACATCTATAATGATTTGACTTTAAACAAGATTCACTGCTGCACGTTTGTGTGCAATTAATGCAACTGACATACTGATCAATTTGGTCAAATGTTTTTTTGTGCTGGTGGACCAAGTGGACCATGCAAGTTTAAATTTAAATGTATTTGTTGTTTTTGATTTTGATCTTGATTGTGGTTTACTGTTTTTGTGTGTTTTATGTTCATCTTTCTGGCTTTTGCGCCTATGATCAAATGAATTTCCTTTTTGGATAATAAAGTTAAACTGAACTGAAATGATAAAGCTTGTCCTTAGAGTTGAGATCCAATCATAATGCAGCAGAATCCTGATAACTAGAATGGTTTTTAATGCAAGGTGAAACACAAGACCAAGAGTCCAAGAGTCTGAAATAAAGCTCTGCTACTACTACTACAAGTCCTGAAATTGGATTTCAGTATGCAGGTAACCTACTGTACCTGGACACAGAGAATGCATTTTAACGCATTGTGTAAATGGGGCTGATTAATGACACAAAATTCTGCCCATACAGGCCAAACCGAGCCAACATGTACGTACGTTAATCTTCCTGAGCTGGGTGAAGGCAGGCCGAAGCACTGAGGGAACTCCCAGCATGCTGTTCTCCACATCCATCAGCCGGCACACACCGTCGTCCATAATAACATTGGATGTGTTCAAGTGGCCAAAGAACAGGCCCCCATCATGGAGGAGCTTGAGGCCCTGCACGCACACGCATGTGCACACACACACGTCACCACACAAAGTGATTATCACAAGTTCACGTTCATGTGGTTTTGTTTGTTTTTGAGTGTGTGTGTGTGTGTGTGTGTGTGTGTGTGTGTGTGTGTGTGTGTGTGTGTGTGTGTGTGTACCTCCAGGATCTGACGGCCGTACAGTTTGATATGAGGCAGGTCGAGTCCCTGGCTCTTCTTGGGGTTACAGTACTTCTTTAGATAACACTCTCTGGGCTTCACCTTGGGTAAATATACAGCGCAAATAAATAAAAACAAAAATATATCATGTTTGCATAATATACTAAAGCTATATACCAACAGCCAGACATAAATACACACCAATAAATACAGATGTTCACATATCAAAGGAACTTTAGTGATCTTAAAAGTCCAGAGGAGACATATTTACAAGCGCCTTTACTTGTACAATGGATCGAAAATGAAAATACCCCATTTAACAATTTTGTTAAGCTAAAGCCTAAACTTAAAATGCAACTAAACCAATTTTTTTTCCTACTAATCTGCAGAATACTTAATGGTTCTAAAATGAAAAATTAATTATAAAAAGTTTCTTGCATTAATTAAAAATAAAAAAACTACAATATCTAGGCTTGATAAGTAAACCCCCCCCCCCCCCCCCCCCCCCCCCCCCCCCCCCCCCCCCCCCCNCCCCCCTTAATAAAGCGTCACTTAAAGTATCTCAGGAACAACCTCCTGCCTTCAAATCACCTTCTAGATCACATGATAACTTAATGGTCCAACATGTTTGGAATCACAGCAATTAACCTGAGACCTGAAATAAAAGCAGCTGAGGTTCTTCAGACAGGAAGTGAAGTCAAACACAAAGACAGCAGCACGGGTTCAAAGACCTTCCAAAACAAGTCCGTCACAAAGTTGTGGAAGGACCCTCATCAGGTGAGGATATAAAAAGATATCCAAGGCTTAAAAAAAAGACATGCCGAGCTGCGTTAATCTAAGAAATTTATATTTGTGCAGAATAAGAATGCTTTATTGATTGTGTGTATTTTTTGTATCTCCTTTAGTTTCATCTTTCCTGTTTTGTACAAACCTGTTGACAAGAACATATATCATCAGAGTCGTGACATGAATAAGTTCAGCTGGCTGTTGTGACACACAGCACGTACATGAAAGACAGCACATCCAGGTTTCAGATCAGGTGATCTTAACCCTTAGGATCTTAAAGACCCTTAACCCTTAACAGGACGGGTCTTTAGTGACCTGGGACCATGTTATGCACCTCTAATTCATTCATTTTCTTCAATTAAGCCCTCAACTCCCTGGTATTCCTCAGACTCTTTGTTTTTAACAGTTTTATGGTTTCAAGTTGTCAAAACTAATGAAAATAATTGTTTTTCTAATGTTTTTCGCTAAAAAGTGTATAGGGTCGCTATGGACCTGAGATATGTAGGAATGCTAGTTTTGTTTTTTTTCTGGTAAACAGGCAGCTGGTAATAGTTGTGTCCTTAGCTGGCACTGTAGTATCACTGATATGATGTACAAACACTGAAACTAGCAGGAAGAAGCCGTTTCTGCTGCAGAAAGATGCTGCAGCGCCGCGTCACAGCTTCATCAGAGCAGCATGGCTGTGATGCTCCAGCTCTGATGACGGGTCTATAAGTTATTGTTAAAATATAATATGGCAAAAAGAAATTTTTTTGTGGGTTTGTTATTGTTCAAGGTTCGTTCGTTAAAATGTTCTGAAAAGTTTACAAGCAAAAATATTTCACGTTGTAGCTCAACTTGTGTTGCGTAAGTTACGGGTCTCTAAAGATCCGACGTATGTAGGAATGGATGCATTTAAGGGTTAAGTCAGGTTTATACTTGAAGTTAACGCTAACTTTAAATACTACATCTACCAGGGGGTGCTGTCAGGGTTTAAACATGAACTGTGCTCCTCCTTTCTCAGCGTACCTTATAGATGTGGTCCCTCAGAGAGCCTTTCTCACTGAACGGCCGGATGAGCAGAGCTGAAGACTCGCTGACGCTGGAAAACACCAACGGATAGAGATATGGACTCTGGAGAGGAGGAGGAAAAGAGAAGAGGGAGAACATGAGAGGAAGAGATGAGAACAGGTAGAGGAGAAAAAGGAAGAGATGAGGAGTTGAAGAAGAGTGCAGTTATTTTATTATGTTTTTATTTTTATTTATATTCTCCACACAAAGAAAAGTGGTAATTTAGTTCCAAAATAAATGATTGTAAATATACACACATACACACAAGTTGAAGAAAGTCACGATTTCAGTTTCTTCTCACACACTCTCTCTANTGTGTGTGTGTGTGTGTGTGTGTGTGTGTGTGTGTGTGTGTGTGTGTGTACGTACAGAGACAGTGGTGAGGAGCTTCATTGCTGACTGGAGGTCTTTGTCTGACAGAAACTTATCAGGACCCAGGTCCACCTACAACACACACAGACACACACACAGACACACACACACACACACACATACACACAAGTTGAAGAAAGTCACGATTTCAGTTTCTTCTCACACACTCTCTCTACCTCATCTGATGGTTTCAGACAGTTTCTGATCTGTAGATCGTTTTCTCTGAATCAGAAACTAAATGGTTCCTGCATTTACTGCTTGGTTTGGTTCAGTTTCACTCAGGAAAAATTGAAATGAGGCAAAATCTATCAGCAAAAGTCATGTGACAGCACTCTCTCTGCTCATTGGTCAGAAATGTCTGGGGGGTGGAGAAAGAAACTCCAAACAGGAAGTAGTTTCTATGGTGTCAAAGTAAATCAGAGTAACAAAGATGAATGTGGATCCTTTCCTAGTCATAGCATCATTTGATCCATGAAGAAGAAAACTATGACAGCAGAAGCTGAATCTGATGTAGAGACAACGTGTGGAAAACCACATGCTGCTTCACATGATGTGAAGAAGACGTGCTGCCTTCACACGCTGAACAGGAGAACGGAGCAACATGCTGACAACATACAAGCACACTGAAATAAAAATGAACAGCACCTTTAAGCACCCTCTTGCCCAAGAAGACCAGGGTGCTGCAGGTCATGTGACTTTTATTGCTGAGTTACAACAGTCATGCAGTGGAGACATATCTGCCTGGGTCTGCAGTGATTTACTTTGTTCACTGTGAAACTGAGATCATTTTACTAATCACACTGGGACATTTCCAATGACACTAAACATGAACACACTGTAACCCTGCATTCTTATAACACAGTTTGATTAGATGTCTTAAGTTTGGGTGCTGCCAAGTCTGTGGAACACAAAGGCTACACCCCCCCAGGTGTTGAACCAACAGAAAGCATCCTGTGTAGTGGTCAACCTTCCCCTTTAAACAATCACCAGCTTTTATTAGTGGTGTGGGCCTTACAAGCAGTTGTAAACTCACATGCCCCCTCTGATCACTGTTCCTGAAGTAACAGTGATCAGAGCTGTGTAAGCTGGTGGTTTGACCTTTTGATGTTAAACACTGTGACTCACAGCTGTAGCTGCATAAACTTATCTATGTTGTTTCCTGCTAACCTCCTTCTAAGCTTTATAGCCGCTGTATCTCTGCTGAACTGTATGAGGGGGTCAGATGTCTCCAGGGTGACACCCAACTCATGTGACATGTGATTGGTTTAGAGTTCCTCTGGTCAGGATCACTTGTGTCCTGCCTGTTGACTCTCTGAGACTCTTTTCCATCTGCTCTGTAGTGTGTTCATGTCATGTCTCCTATTTGCAAATAAACTGAGAAGTAACAGTGTGGCTTTTTGTGAAGACGTATCTCACAATTTAAACCGGAATTTCTTTGACAACATGCTAACCTGAACACGTGTTCATCTGAATACATGTTGGCTAAGACTGATGTGTTTCCACTTTTAATAGCATCCATTTGATCTGATCATCAAAGCTGGAGTTTACTTAACATGAACCACACACACCTACATCTCTGCTACTAATCAATCAAACATCAATAGATTGATCTGTAGCTGGTCCGGAAGGAGCAGGGATTATGTTCAGACCATAAACAAACCATTTCAAGTTCATTTGGAACAGAACCAAGACAGAGAAGCTCCCCAGAGCGATCTGTGGGTAGCTTTTAGTTTTAGTTTAGTTCACACAGTGATCGCTGTGTTCTAGAGCCCTGCACAGTTTTAGGCCTGTACCCTACACAGGCCCTACACAGTTCTGTCCAAACCCGACCCAAAGCCCTAGACTTAATGAAATTCCCAGCTCGACCTGAAGCCTGTGGTCTTTTTTTTTTTTTTTTTTNTTTTTTTTTTTTTTTTTCTGTCACAACCGGAAGTTCGGCTCTTTTCAAAGTAAAAGTAGTGTCTGTCAGCTGCTGCTGCAGCATTCAGAAAACAGCGATGCTGCAGTTTCTGAGCAGCAACATGTGAGGCAGCATCAGGAGGCGTGTTATGATGTGAATAGAGAGAGGAAGGGGAAAAAAAAAGCTCGAGCTACTGTTGTGAAATTCAGCTCAAAGCCCGGCCCCATTTATAAATTGCCTCGGGGCCCGGCAGGTCCCGAGGCCTGTGCAGGGCTCTACTGTGTTCAGACCTGCACAAGTGAACCATACCAAAAAACAAACCCGAGTCTGACTGAAACGGACCAAACCATGTCAGTGTGAAAACGCTCTCAGACTTGTTCTGAAGTTAATTATGAACTATAATGTAGCTGGACATCCTGAGGAGGCAGAGTAGCACTTACATCTCACATCAAAAGTTTAGCTACCTTCAGCTACAGTTTGACTGGAATTATTTAACTCTTAAATATTCATCATAAAATTATACACTAATTTAAAAAAATATATATCTTTTTCAGCTCAGTTCCCTGGACTTTATAATGCAACTAACAGGAGGTTCCTGAAGTCTTTGAACATGGTTAATAATTAGTCCCTCTGTCCTGCGGTCAGAGATTACTTTTGTAAAATTCTTGATTTTTATTGAAAATTTTTAGAAAGACTTTAACTTGATTTGCATCAGGACTTTGCAGACTGTAAAGAAGATGATGAACTACAATTTTTAAAAACTGTATTTTAACTAAAAAGACCCCAAACACAAAGATATATGAATACGAAAAATATAAAATACAACATTTATATATGTATTTAATAAAAATGTAATAGGCCTATAAAATGTGTCACTTTCACTGCAACATGTAATAGTTTATGTACTCACCCAGCTCAGCACGTGCTTCTCTTTGGGCTGCTCTTTGTTTCTGATTAAGAAATATTTCTTCCTGATCCTCCAACCTGAAATTCAACAGAACATGACTTTGATAATTCTTCTAAACAAATTTTACTTATTTACTTTACTACTACATTGTCTTTTTGTCTATATCCTGTCTTTATGACATAGCAGAATATTCGACATGAGTACAAGCTGTTTATCTCTTGCTAGTTTTGAATGGACAGCTGAAAATAGTGGCATCCACTGTGTCTCCATGTCAATAATTATATTAGAACCACATACAGGCAATAAACTGTAACCACGTTGTCTTGGTGACAAAAAAATTAAAGGACCATATCACCCATTTTATATGTTTGAGCCTAATATATTCAATTTTCATACACGTAACATTACTGACAATCATTTCCCAAAGCATACTACTGGAATGGTGAATTAAAAATGTTTTTCCTACCTTCCAGACCTCCATTGGTTTCAGTTCATTCTGCTATTAAAATCAACTTGTTGATACTTGAAACATTCTTGGGATAGGTAATCCATCATCACCAACAAGACGTATATTCAGGTTTTGTTTTAGAAGTTATGTAATTTTAGTGTTTAAGCTCAATAAAAAGCGTGGAGTGAATGTATGCCTCCACCGGGGAATATAGTCCCAAAAGAAGACCTGCGTTTATGGAAAAATTTAAAGGACCGTGACTTCATAAGGCTGTGTAACTATTAGCAGGAGAAACATGGATTTTTAAGGTGGGTGTATCACTTGAATATTTGATTTTGAAAGATTAAGAGATTTTGCAAAATATCAGGAAAGCTGAAATACGGTTTTATCCTTTGGGAAATGATTGTCAGTAACGTAACATGTATGAAAATTGAATATATTAGGCTCAAACATGCAAAATGGGTGGTATGGTCCTTTAATAATCAGATAAACTAGGACAGAGATAATCCATTTTCTAAAAATCGGTACTCTGCTCATGCATACAGAATAATCTGGTTCCTTTTGCTGTTTACATACTAATTTACAAAAGCCATAGTGAAACAAAGTGAAAGGTATGAAAAAACAGTGTTAAATGTGAACAATGACACACACACACACACACACACACACACACACCCCCTCCATCCTGCTGTGCAGTTTACATTAGTATACAGCATGGATTTTACATAATATTTTACAAAAATCACCATTTAAGTGCCAAATTAAAAATTCACACAAAGATGATAAAGATGATGATGACAATGATGATGATGATGATGATTGTAAACACAGGGAAAAGTGAGTGTGCACTGTTCCCAGAGGTAAAGATTTTTTTTTTTTAATTTAAAACAGAATGACAGCACGATACACAAACGCACTAAAAGCTGATTATTGTGATAGTGACTGTCTATTATTCACAAATAAATAATGTTTCTGTTCCTGCTTGTGTCATTATGTGACAGCTGAGCCCACAGCTTAGCAATAAACGAGCTCAGGTCAGCACTTCAGACAAATTTACATAACCGAAAGTAGATCAGTGCTGTTACAATGGGAGAATGCTGAGCGGTGGAGCAGGAAAAACTTCTCTCTGGAATCAGAGAGAAAGATTCTTCCCATTCTCAAGTCAACACACATGAGCTGCAGGAAGGAAGCTTGGCTCAGTCATTTTGCTAAGCTAAGCTAAGCTAAAACCATCTGTGTACATGACATACATGAAACTACTACTGATCCTCTCATCAAACTCCCAGTAAGACAGCAAACAAGTGCGTTTCCCCAAGAGTATTCCTTTATATTTCATTTTATAAATTTATGAATTCTGCATCATGAACCTTTGCTTTGCTTTGATTGAGAAAGTAGAACCCTTCTTAACAAAATGAATCCATTATTTTCTTGAATAAATCCCCTGCTAATTGTGCAAGCAGAACCATGAAATAGAAGAAGTGGATTTCTCCAAAATAAATATTGATTCTTCTTGCAAAAACGATTACTTCGAGAGATATGGAAGCAAACCGTATTTGTGGAAAGTCTGTCAAGGCGATTAGAAGGATAAAGATTTCAGGTGGAGAAATAAAAGGTACGAGTTAAGACGCCAAATTTTACTTACCAATGTCTCTGAGAGGCTCCAGCACCTCCCACTTAGGATCTGACCTGAAGTACATGGACACCTGCTGCAGGGCGATCTCTGAGAGAGAGAGAGAGAGAGAGAGAGAGAGAGACTTCAGGTAAAAATGAAGATCAGCATGTTAATGAGCCGTTTCACATTTAAGAGTCACGATTTATCCTGATCCATCTGCTGTTAAAGAGAAACATTAAACCAGCAAAGACACAGAAACTCTGACGTAGAGCTCCATGTTTAAGAGAGGAGGTACAGAATGTTGTAACGGCGTTTAGACCAGGGGTGTCAAACAAACACAGAGGAGCCAAAATTAAAAACTGGGTCCAAGTCGAGGGTCAAACAGGGTCAACCTTTATTGAAAACCGACTAAAATTGGCCTCGTTTTCATCAGAGGTTATGACAAATTATTCATACATTAATTATGAACTTCACTTTAACCGCTGCTCCCAACACATCTATAGAATTCAGAACAAAAATACAGACAAATGACAGATCAAATTCAAAATAACTAACACATCAGCATCATTTTTTTATGTCTTCCTCTCTGTCAGCAGAGTTTCTGACTCATTTCCTATGAAAATGTTTTATCACAGGCATCACAAATAGCCAGAAAACTGTAATGTTTTTGAAGGGAAAGCTAAAATCACTCTTTGTTTTTCATTAACACCAACAAGAGAGAATAATATTTTAAATGTGATCATGCCTTCTTATGTTATATTCTTTAATTATGGCCACATCAGCTCTGCTAACGAGGCTAACAGATTTATCTCTAACAACAGTAAACAGCTTCTCTAACTCCACCTGTGCTGAAAGCCTGTTTTTAGATCCATCTTTCCTTTAGCCATTTCTTCTGCGGGCTAGCTTAAAGTTCATTAAAAGTGACCGTAGGGCACAGAGGGGAGGGGAGCTGGAGCTTCAAGGTTGATTGATGCGCCAGCTGTTGCAGTGCATTCTGGGATTTGTTGTATCGTAATATGCACTCTATATACCAGCAGGCCAGTTATTATACAAATTAGATATTATCTCACAGGCCAGATGTAATTGTACCGTGGGCCGCATGTGGCCCGCGGGCCTTCAGTTTGACATATGTGGTCTCTAGACACTACTGAGTCCCAGTGCAGGGGGAGTGGATGTGGTGTGTGTTTTGTCTGAGAGAGAGATACACAGAGGCTCACTAGAATGTGTGTGAGATCAGATCAAAACTTTCTTTTTAAATAAATTGATGAGCTGAATATTTTTATCTATCAAATGTATTGATCACTTACACATATAAGATAAATACAGTTTAAACATCATCAGATTTCTGATGAAATTTACCGCCAGACTGAAACACGTCTTCATTTTTGTGCGTTTTATGAATCACTTCTCCCAACATGTAAAACAGGAAACAAAGTAACAACGCCTCTTTCAAGACAAAAGATAAAAGATGCTGCTAACAGACGTTTGTGAATGAGGGAACATGGATGTTTGATGATATTTGCTCTTATCAGTACGTAAAATCTGGTGCTGTTTCATAAATTATCCCAAAAAGAAACAAGACAAAACAAGACAAGAAAACCCCAAGAATAAAGATGTTGTGGTTTTGATGTGCAGAATCCTCCAAGGACTGAAGAGAAAGTTGGTTTCTTGCACACATGACAAAGAGAAAATCAATGGAGGCTTCAAATCTGTTCAACAACTCTTTAAAGTGGAGGGACTGAGCCACTGGCTGACGTGTCAAGGTACTCATGTCTGTATGTGTGCATGTTCACATTGATGTGTGTGGGGTATCAGAAAGTCGGCATTTAAAGGACTATACCACCCATTATGCATGTTTGAGCCTAATAAGTTCAGTTTTCATACATGTAATGTTACTGACAATCATTTCCCAAAGCATACTACTGGAACGGTGAATTAAAAATGTTTTTCCTACCTTCCAGACCTCCATTGGTTTCAGTTCATTCTGCTATTAAAATCAACTTGTTGATACTGTAAACGTTCTTGGGATAGGTAATCCATCATCACCAACAAGACGTGTATTCAGGTTTTTTTAGAAGTTATGTAATTTTAGTGTTTAAGCTCAATAAAAAGCGTGGAGTGAATGTATGCCTCCACCGGGGAATATAGTCCCAAAAGAAGACCTGCGTTTATGGAAAAATTTAAAGGACCGTGACTTCATAAGGCTGTGTAACTATTAGCAGGAGAAACATGGATTTTTAAGGTGGGTGTATCACTTGAATATTTGATTTTGAAAGATTAAGAGATTTAGCAAAATATCAGGAAAGCTGAAATACGGTTTTATCCTTTGGGAAATGATTGTCAGTAACGTAGCATGTATGAAAACTGAATATATCAGGCTCAAACATGCAAAATTAGTGATACGGTCCTTCAATAGTCGAGATGTCTAATTCTGTTTTATTTCTGTCTGCAGTTGAAACATGTTGCTGGTTTCCACCTTTTACAGATTTTAGATTCTGATCAGTTTATCTTCCACACTCTCTGATCTTTCACCTGTCTTAATTTAGCTACACCTGTCTGGATATTTATCATGATCGTAGCTGAAATTGATTTTGTGGTATGAGTGACAGTAATCACATTTTGATGTCTTCACTAAATAATGTATTCTGGGAAACTCATGAAGAGCTGCAGAACCTCTACAAAAGAGAACGAGAAAATAAACTCAGAAAAATGAGACAGGAAACCTGTATAGTTGGAGGAGTAGTTGTTTGGGTCCAGGAACTTCTTGACGGACAGGGAACAGCAGAGCAAAGGATGCTGGGTAATAGAATCCAGATAGGCTTGAAGTCCTCTCTGCCGCTCCGCAATGAACTCTCTGTCCATGTTTCCTATCAGCTTCTTAGGAGGGAGAGGCAGAGTGATACCACACACCTGGACGAGAGAGGGGGGGGGGGNGGGGGGGGGGAGAGACAGAAAGAGTGAAAGAAAGAGAGAGAGACAGACAGAGAGACAGATAGAGACAAATAGGGAGACAGAGAGAAAAAGAGAGAGAGAGAGAGAGAGAGAGTGAGACAGAGGAAATGGAGAGAGAGAAAGGGAGAAACAAAGAGCAAGAGACAGAGAAGAAAGAGAGAAAGAGACAGAAAGAGGGAGAGAGAGAGAGAGAGAGAAAGATTTGATTTTTCACAATACTTTATTTATACCAACAAAAAAACAAACAAAAAAAAAAAAAAACNAAAAAAAAAAAAAAACAAACAGAAAAAACCATTTTTTCTTCACAATACTAAAACATTTTATAAAACAGATAAAATACAGAGAAAATCCTCAAAATTTAAAAATTATGACAGCACCTCCCCAAAAACAACTTCCTCTTCCTCTACAGAACACAAAACACTCCTATAGCACCACACATCTGCAAATCTGCCCAAACCCTTCATCGCCCTGTGGTGGCTGAAACCTTCAGATGTGCTCTTATTTTCAAACACAAACAGCATCCTCATCTCCACTTTGTTCTGTCTTGTTCCTTCTGCTCAGATTCAGCGCCACCTTTGCTTTACCCAGTAAAAAATTAAGCTGCGGGCATTCCACCCTGTTTTTTTGTGAATATCAGTAACCCAGAATGAACATCTGCTTGGTGAAAAACAGACCGAACAAACTGACGAGAAACTTCGGAATGTCAATAAAAGATCCTAACCCGCTACATTCTGAGAAACAGTGGAAGATGGTTTCATGCTGTGAGCAGAACGGACAATCAGAACTGAGATTTGGTTGGAGAGAGAGAGAGAGAGAGAGAGAGAGAGAGAGAGAGAGAGAGAGAGAATGAATGTGCAAACATAGCTGCAAGATTTATCAGCTGTTGTGACAGGAAAAGGGCGTCTAATGGAATAAAACCACCATGAAGACACGGTGGACATGTCAGCATGAAGCCATGGTGGACATGTCAGTCATCTGTATTCCTGCACTGAAATGATCTCTGTATATACTGTAGATATAGAACAAATACCTTTAATAACATTTCTTAAAAAAAAAAAAAAAAAGNTTAAAAAAAAAAAAAAAAAGTGGCAATGTTTACACAGTCCTAACTTATTGTACTCATATATATTTGATATATATATATTTGATAAAACAAGTTTGCACTATTACAATCTGTTTATACATTTCTTTATTCAGTTACTTTTTATCTTTTTGTTGTCGTTGTTTGTTTTTATTCCACATTTGCTTTGGCAATGTAAACGTATGTTTCCCATGCCAATAAAGCCCCATTGAACTGAACTGAAAATTGAATTGAGAGAGAGTTTTTTGTTGTTTGAATTTGTACTTTGATGCTTTGGCAAAATTGTTCCTTTCTGAAACTTTCATGCCAATAAAGCCATAAGAGAGAGAGAGAGAGAGAGAGAGAGAGAGAGATCAAATACATGCTATCAATCTCAAACTTAATACCCATAATATTGTTTTTTTTTACTGTATATTGTGTATTATTGTTTATTGTATATTCTGATGCTTTGGCAATCTTGTTTGTTTAAACTTTCATGCCAATAAAGCTCACTGAATTGAATTGAATTGAGAGCGAGAGAGAGAGAGAGAGAGAGAATTAAACCAGTGTTTCCTACATCATCTTGACTAAACACTGACAGGATATCAGGGGGACTGAGAGGGTCTGGAACAGGAAATGAGTTGCAGAAACCTCATTAAAAAAACTGCTAACTTCCTGTTATCCCAGAGTGCCCTTTGACCTCTGCAATAAAACAAGTCATGACCAACACAACTGGGTAAGACACAGTTCAACTGATTCTAGATTTATTCAGGACTGATGATCAGTAATACTGGCTGTGAGCTGTAATGCTGAAGTGACTGTTTGGCCTGGAGGTGAGTCCAGGGCAAACAGAGGAATCTGCTCCTACCACTGACACGCCACGCCTCCATCACTTCACGGATAGAACTCAAACTACAAGCCACGTAAACTTTACATGACTGATGATCATTTTCCAAANCACTTCACGGATAGAACTCAAACTACAAGCCACGTAAACTTTACATGACTGATGATCATTTTCCAAAGCACGCCATCTGTTTTTATATTGATTACATACATTTGCTAAATGAATCAGTCACTAAAGTGTGTGGGAACAGTCCCCTGGAAATTTCAGTGTTTACTGCAAAGCTGAAAAAAGCTGGCCTTCTGATGACGTCAGCATTCAGTAACTTGACCTAATCATGTTCAGCGTATCAGTCGCAGAACGCTGATAAACAGATTAAAGGAAGTGTGACCGCCATCTTGTAATGTGAGGCCGTACAGCGGTGAAAACATCAAATCAACAGTGACTGATTACATTTTACCTCCAGCCCTGATACAGTAATATTTACCAGTAATTAAAGCAGTGCCATATCGTATTATTCATGATACCAGCATAATTTTTTTATAGGGTAAAAAAAACTTAGAACACGATATTGATGATATTGCGGCGTGATGACATGTTGATGAAGTTTCACATCATGCAAAACAAGAAGAAACTAAACCATCATGTCTAAAAGTATTAGCTCAGCGTCTGATGAATTATTTCCTCTGTTGTTTGAAATGGTTCAGCTACAAGCTAACTGCTAACAGCTAAAGGTGGAAACACAACTAATTAGTTTCTCCACCTGAAGCAGAAATACCTGGTGAATGACAAGAAAGTCACATGAGGAGGAGAGCCAATCAGATGATTAGAGACACAAAACAAACACTAAGTGATGCTGACTCAGTCAAGAGCGTTAGCTAGCTGTACTTCCTATGACAGAACAAGCTAATGGTGGAATGGCATTAGCAAAGCATTGACTTTTTTGTCCATGATGACTTCTTGGTGTGATGTATGAACAGTGTTAGCTTAGCCCCTATGCTAAGTTTAGATGAGTTCTTGTCTTGTGGTGGATTTGGACTTCAGAGTGTATTTAAGTTTAGCATCATAGAGGCTATTTAGCTCTGCAGGGAAAATCATAACCTGCTAAAGATCAGATCTGATGACATCATCAGTCATTTTACTTGTTGATACTATTTCTGTTTTATACATTACTAAAAACTAAGAGGTCACGTTAATTTGAGTTATTATTTACAAGCTAAAATATTACAGGATTTAGTTACTTTTACTGAAGGGAAAAACTCTACTGTTTCTTTTACACTGATTCATTTGTACTCATGTTGGTACATTTTGCAGTACCGTTTACTTCTAAAATCACCAATTAAACATTGTTCAGTGTCACATTGTTCATATCATCTTGAATATTTTTATTGCAAAAATGCCTTCATGATATCATAATATCATGTTCAGGCTCTATTGCCCACCGCAAATTCATATGCAACCGCACAGTTTGAAAAAAGATCTGTTTCCTAGTCATAAGCTAGCCTGTGAAAGCACAGTTAGCTTCTGATTATACACAACTTTTCAGTTAATTGCGGTATCTAATACACTGAGCAACTGTTGGTGCATTCAAGGATGCTCCGACATCTGAGATCTGAGAGGAGTCTACCGAAGATCAACTTGCAGGAAACCACCAAAGTCAATTCTGCTCTTTGTAATGTACATTTTTAAAAGGACACTGCAGATGCTTGAATCCTTTGACAAAAAAAAACAAAAAAAACCTCATGAAATCAAAGCTGCGTTAAGTCTGAGACAGTACATCACAGAATCCTTCAAAAACAACATTCAATGAGATTTATCATCAAATTCCAACTCTCAACTGCAGCATCATGCAGTTAAAATGCAGCATTGTCAAAAAGGGAGCCGCAATATGCAATGTGATGGATTCACAATCAACTACAAGTCTCCATTCTCTGGAACTTGAGCTTCGTAACACCCTGATATGAACTGAAACCCGTGACTGCACGATATGTAGGACATCAGTATAAAATGCCTGGTGACATTTGGAAAAATCGTTGTATGGTCCTTTAAAAGCCCACTACTTTTTGTCGTTGAATAAAATGAAATTCTAAATGACGAGTCTCTCCAGCATTGTAATTTTTTCAGCTTAGTGACTGCAGTGTTCTGCTCTTCCTTAACAAGTGGAGATGACACCGATATTGAAACGACAGTGAAAAACATAAAAACTCACCATCAGACTGCTGTTGAGAACATCAAAGTCACTGTAACGCCGAATCACCTGGAACACACAGTTAATACATTATATTTTCTATCAGTTACTGGATTCATCTCCCAAACAAATTCTAGTTGTTCTTGGAGTTTTCCCAGAATAGTGTAGACAAGTTAAACTTACTGCAGAAAGTTGAACTTTTATTAAACTCAGCAGTTTATTTAGGTTTAAGTCATTCTGGAAAGCAGCTCTGAAATAACCCCAACATGACTCAGGCTGATTCAAGCCTGAGTCAGGATAAACTGCACACACATGATTTTAAAGCACCAACCTGAGACATCACGTACAAATTACATGGATTCACAAGATAACAGAGGGAGAATACACTTTTCCCACATCCCAATAAACATGTCAAACAAAGGCTGTATTACACTCAGGTGTCAGTATCAATGATGGAACAGAGCCATCGTGGTTAGTTTGTGCTTTTCCTGCTATGACAAGTCAAAGGACTCCATTTACACCCTGCATTAAAATGTGATCTGTATCCAGATAAATGATCCAGATAAAGACAAAGCATGTTGGTGCACTCAGAAGATGCAATCTGACTTCCCACATATGGATTCTGGCTCACGGTGTGATTCAGAACTCAGTAACAATTATCCGCCTGTAAATATAATCTGTACAGCCGAGACATGTTCATCAGATAAAATCTACTCACAGGGTGAAAACGGCATCATGAACTCTTTTCAACTCTTTTAACTTTTAATTGCGATTTTTTTTTTAAATATTCAGCATTAATTTCTGCATTTTTCCAGCAATTTTTCACATTCAAATATCCTTGTGAGGATTCAAATATCCTTCAGGCATTCCTGAATTTAAGCATTTAAACTTTCTGCTTACTTTCAGTGAAAAGTCCCATTAAAACATCATTCAGGTCACAAGACCTTCATTTTTTCCATACTAGTACAGCATTTTCATGCCTTTCATGGTTTTTGAGAAATCAGGAGTTAAAAAAGTTCATGAATTTATTCATTCAGCCTTTGCAATGAGTGTGTGTGTTTTTGCAGATATAATATTCTTTCTAAACTTCTCAGACTTTGCAGCAGTTTTTTAGGATGTTAATTGATAGGCTTCAGCTTTTCAGCGTCTCTGCAGCACAACCTTCAGCAATGCAATCACAGGCGCATTTTCTACAGGAAATGCATTTCTACTTTTGAATTAGGAGTTATGATTTGCTGTAAATGTGCAACATAGCAGCACCTGGAACGTGGACAGCGGCAGCCCACACAAAAAAAGGTATGAGGTATTTTAAAAATGGATGAAGCTCATCCATGGAGAAAAGAGGAAACACAGGCTTTAGCAGCAATTTGGGGGATATAGTGAACAGTCTGCCTGCTGAGATGTAATCATAATGCAGGCACAATCCAGACAAGAAGCTTTTTCTCACGTCATTATCCATATTATTATCTGGACACAGAGATCTTAAGGTGTAAATGGGATCAGAGTATGTACAATAAAAATAATTTTTAAAACTATAAAAACAAACAAATACAACATTGTCACAAACAAAACCAACATGACAATAAAGAATGTAGATGAGGTAAAATTTGTTGAGCTCAAAGTTTAAGCATTTAAACTTTCTGACCATCTGATGAATGATTCTCAAATAATGTTAAACAACTTTGAGGAAACAGTTTAGAACAATTTGTTAGCAAGACAGTTACCATTTTCAAGAAACTACACTAGCATGGAAAAGTTTGGAATCATCCAGAAATATTCATGCTTTTGATAGAAATTTATACTTTTAGCTTGAATGCTAGTGTTCATAAACTACGCAATCAGTTACATTTAGGAGACAAAATAGCCTCCAGGTAGATTCTCATTGGTCCCAAGTTTGGCACAGATGTTGTGACTGGTGCACGTACCTGCCAGCTGTTCTCAGAAGACACACCCCGATGGACTCGAATGATGTACTCCTGTGTGAGGAGGAAGAATATGGTCATCATGTTCTGTGATTTTCAGTTGACTCAGGCAGCATAAAAAGAGTCGTTACATCTTGATATCCAAGTTAACCGCTTCAAGTTAGATTTTCTCCTGAGAATTTCTCTTTAAATTTACAAGAAAAAAAAGCACTTGAAGCTACAATATATCATGTTTACACTGATAACATAGGCCTTAAATTTAATGGGGTGAGTCTAATTCCTGCTGAGAGATTCTAGTTTCAGCCTCAGCAGTGCATTCCACCCCACTCAGCACTTTACTCCCCACCCCCACTCCCGGGTACCATGCTTTTTGCTGTGTAATCGAGCTGNCCACTCAGCACTTTACTCCCCACCCCCACTCCCGGGTACCATGCTTTTTGCTGTGTAATCGAGCTGAGGATTTCAGCTGCATCAACGTCCACGTAAAACCTCAGAATTATGTTGGATCAACTGCGAATATTTATCATTTCTTACAGCGTAGTTATTTCAAACTTATTCTTAATAATTCATACAGAGGTTTAGTCAGACAGTCAGGGTGTAGAAATTGGCGTCAAACACCAGGAGACTCAAACTAGAAATTAAAAACTTTCATAAATAGTGCAGCAGAGGCTGAGATGTCTCTGCTTTTAGTCCCTTTACTGTCTCAACAGGAAATGTCCCACAATACCACTGTCAGATGGCATTGATGTTTATTGGATATGAAGCTACAATTAAGAAAATGAAGCCTGGCTATAAGAAAGTCATCTCTTGCTCGTTTAATTATAATTTTATATTTATCAGTCAGCTGCTGCAGAGTGTGTTTTGGGCCTGTCTGGTTCTACCTGATTAAATAGGAAACTCTCTGTGTATTATTCACCACGTGATTAGGAAACCTACTGTGTCTGTAAATGTTGAATGACCATGCTTGTAAAATGTCAGTGTTTTAAAGTTAATCAGTGATCGTTTTTTACTCTTTCTTGTCTAGAATCTGCTCGTCTGGCGAATACCTGCTTCATCCTCGGTTTGTCATGAGTGTCATAAAATAACACTGGAGGAGGTTTTGAGGACATTTTGGCGTATTTCCCAGAGCCAAAACTGCAGATCACATAACGTCCTCAGCATACAGACTTTTATTAGCAGATCCATTTATTGAAAATTTAAAGGACCATACCACCCATTTTGCATGTTTGAGCCTAATATATTCAATTTTCATACACGTAACGTTACTGACAATCATTTCCCAAAGCATACTACTGGAACGGTGAATTAAAAATGTTTTTCCTACCTTCCAGACCACCATTGGTTTCAGTTCATTCTGCTATTAAAATCAACTTGTTGATACTTGAAACGTTCTTAGGATAGGTAATCCGTCATCACCAACAAGACTTGTATTCAGGTTTTTTAGATGTTATGTAATTTTAGCGTTTAAGCTCAATAAAAAGTGCAGAGTGAATGTATGTTCCAAAAGAAGACCTGCATTTATGGAAAAATTTAAAGGACTGTGACTTCAAAAGGCTGTATAACTATTAGCAGGAGAAACATGGATTTTTAACGTGGGTGTATTGCTTGAATATTTGATTCTGAAAGAAAGAAAGAGGTTCTGCAAAATGTCAGGAAAGCTGAAATATGGTTTTATCCTTTGGGAAATGGTTACGTAATATGATGAAAATTGAATATATTAGGCTCAAACATGTAAAATGTGTGGTGCTATGGTCCTTTATAGTAAGAAAAAAATTTCCTGAGCAACACACCCATTGAAAATCCACTAATAAACAGCAAAATTTGAAACATCAGATCCAAAACATTTTTGAAACCTGCAAAGAGTCTCATCCACATATTGTTTTTGTCCAATGTGTGTGTGGCTTTTGACTGGAAAGACAGAGAAAGACTAATTTGTTTGTTCTGTGGGCCAAACAATGCAGACGTCTGAAAGCTCTTTTCAGAGCATGCTGAGGATTAAGAACTTTCACAGAAAAGAAGGGAGGGGCTGCTATCTTGTAACACTCTACCCAAATCTCCATTTTCATCCATGGTGTATCTAGAACAAACTCAGGTTCCACAGGAGCAGCCAACACCGACTCAAAGATGCTCAATGTCCATCTAGTTCCGTATAGAGCTCAAAAATCTTCATGTGGTCGTTTTCATAAGCCGAGCTGTTCATTGTTGCATTAATTTCAAAATTTCTCATGTTGTGTAATTGTGGAAAGACTTGCAGCAAATTGCAGAACTACAGAAATCCGTTATGATATACAGGAAACTGGTGTTTGGCCACAGTGTTCAAGAATTGTTACATGCAACAATTATTTCTAACTTTTTGAAGTTATTTCACATATCTACAAGTGAAAGTGCACCAAAAAACAGAGTAATTATTAAGATAACAATTTTATATACAGTGCGTAAAAGATTTATCATCATCATGTAAATATAATAAAACCCACTCATCTTCAGCTGTAGTCATACTGGTGTTATTAAAACGACCATGAACAATAATGGTCTGATGGTCTGATTAGCATGCTAAGCTAACAGTTACTCCACTTGATTCCAGACTGTAAACAAACCGAAACACCATGTGTCCATTATCGGACACGCTGCTGATTATGGGTATGTGATTTGATCGCTAACATTCATTCTACAGTTTTTAAGCCATCTTTGAAACTATAAAATTTTTACTGTAAGTATACATAATTGTGCAAAGTCGCGCTGGATTACAGCAACAACCGTCCCACCCTTCTTTCGTGCACTCAATCCGGTTTAAAAAGACTTTCATTATAACAGACACTAGTCTTTTATCACTCATAAAAGAGAAACATTTACAGCTGCAGAGTGTAACTTTGACTCTCAAATTTCCACAGATGCCACATAAAAACAAGCATTTATTTTATGATAACTTAATATTCCTAATTACATCATAATTTCAAACAGTGTTTGCAGGGAGTCCCGGGTGAAGGCCAACGCTAAACTTTTTGATTTTACTGTAGTTTTCTGGCGTCGGAGCAGCGTTATGATTTCAGACAGGCAGTGCGTGTGATTTTAGGGGTTTCCGTTTGTTGATATTAAAATTAAGTCGCCAAACTTTTTATAAGCGCGTCTTGGGTTTTCACGGGCACATGAAAAAAGGTTTGGGTTCTCAGTCAGCCTTCTTCTCCAGATCCGTTTCTCAGCAGTTGGCTGGAGAAGAATCCAGAGGAAGTTCCGGGAAATTGCTTCATCGATGACAGCGCTATAAAGCCGGGTCTGCTGCCTGTCCGATAATGGAATTACCTGTACACCGATAAGCCCTGCCCTGCATTAAAACGACTGAAAACTTACTTAAACCAACAACATCTATATGTTATTACAGTTATTTCGGCTTTATAAGAGTAGGTGTTTTGGATGTTACAGTGACACAGCTTACAGGACGGAAGGTTTCAAAACTAAAGCTACTACATCCATGTCCGATAATGGATCTAGTGTCGCATTGCTCAACTTAAATAACCCCCCTTTAAAACATCCCTACAGGACGGCGTTTATCTGCCTCAAATATACGAAAACTGTCAGGTTTACAGTTTGACTTACAGATATTATTCGTTTACTGTTTACATATGTCGGTTCCGGTAATCACTCACCGTGTGGGACTGTAGGTTTTGACTGGCTTCGATCACCGCCGTCAGGGGGACGGTGTCGTCCAGCAGCAGACTGCCGGGAGGCGGCTTCTCCAGGAAGGACATCCCGGAGGATTAATGGCACAAGTCTGACCAGCCGTCTGTCTGTCAAACACGGCAGAGAAACTCAGACCGGATCCTCTGACCAGAGCAGAACGTCAACAACCGGGAGGCGCTAACCAGATAGCTGCTAGCTTAGTTTTACTGTAACCAGGAAGTGCAGTTCTGGTCTGACGTCTTTGCGCTGTTTCGTCATTGGCTGCGCTGGCTCGTGATGCAGAGGCGTTGGGGCTAAAAGTAAACACCCTGCAGCGGCGGGTCACGCGACTCACAAACAGGAGCAAATCAGTAAAGATTACACATTTCATACGTTCTGCATCCATTACAACCAAGACCGATCAATTTGACATGCATTACCTTTTACTCCAAGCTACAGACATGCTTTAAGTATGGGCCTAGAGTTTTGAGATATGCGCTTTATAAATGAAAATTTATTATTATTATTATTATTATTATTATTATTATTATTATTATTATTATT
>VXCM01005949.1:3290-19020 GCA_014773175.1 Lucifuga dentata
GGGGGTGTCTATACCAATCAGCATCCCTCCTCCACTCAGGCATGCAAATCAGACTCTGGGTATCAGTCGCACTCTCCTGCTTCCTTAAGTGAGTGGAGCTAGAAAGCGACTGGCGGCGGCGGGTCAGATGGATCTTATCCTCTTAAATGCTAATGACATTTCTCCATTCTCTTCATTAGCACCGTGCCATTATCAGTAATTTGTAACNTCCTTTTTTATGACCCCCACCCAGCTCCCCCTAATGAATACTCGCCATTGAGAGGTCTGGGATGGAAAGATGGGAAGGAAGAGCGAGAGAGAGGAAGACGAGTGAGAAGAAAGCGCTTGAGCGTCATTGTCTCGGGGCCTCAGTCGCCGTGCGGCCGTGGCGAAATTGCTCGTAGGTTGTGTACATAAAGAGGTGTAACATCAAAAGAGGTTTAATTTGGCACCCGTGCGCCTCGCCGTAAACTGACGGCTGCTCGAGTAATTGGATGCTCATTTAAATATCGACATTGGCTGACGGAGATTGCACCATTATTTTTGTGTTCCACAAGTGCTACATCAGCTCTCTTCCCCCCCACCCCATCCGCCGTTCCCCGTTCTCTGGGTACCCATTCTCTCCCCTTCCTCATTCAGCAATCANCCCACCCCATCCGCCGTTCCCCGTTCTCTGGGTACCCATTCTCTCCCCTTCCTCATTCAGCAATCAATATTGCCCCCCACACTGTGCCCATGTTGAGGGCACATGAATAAACAAATCCAGGTTGTATAAAAGGTCATTTTTAAATGATTCTTTTGAAATGAAAATAAAATCCTGTGGTCTGAGGAAAATTGGGGGGCCCCTTTAGAGCGACACAGAGCCTTGGCTTTCTGTTGATTCTCATTACACACACACACACACACACACACACATGCACGCTCACTAATTTGATGCCCCTAGCCACCTCTCCTTAGCAAAATCAAGGCTTTAACACAGATGTTAATCAAGTATTGGCAAGGGCCGCGGGGCTAATATGCAAAAGCAGAAGACCCTCCAGACTATGAAAAGAGGCGTATGCTGTGGGTATGGCCGTCACAAGTGCCTGTTATATACAGGAAAGTAGATAAGGGAATAAGAGGAGGAGGCGGGACGGATGCATGACTGGAAAACCTTTCTTTTATGCGAGACTTAAAGGGTTCACTCCAAAATGTGGCCATGTTCTTTCTTTAGAAAACAGAGGTAACTTGGAATATCTCCCCTCAGTTTACAAAATGCAGTTTGTGGAATCTTTAACAACGCTGCGACCGAGAAATAAAGGTCAGAACAAGGAAGGCATCAAACTTTTTTCAGTTACATCGTCTTTAGTGGCTTTTTTTTTTTTTTTTTAAACACAGTCTGAGGTCACTTTATTAGCGATCCTGATCAACATTTTGAGTCGTGTCCTATGAAACTATTCCAATTTTTCCAAAAGTCCTGTCCAGTGGCGCCTACAGAAAAATATTTAATGGGAAGTTCAGATGAAGCCAATTAAAATCTTTAATGCACTTCATTATGGTGTATAACAATTGAAATGGTTTCCTCTGCCACTTTTAGAGCATCATTAGAAATAAATATCACTGAAACATTTTTTTTTATTTACAGTTATAACATGCTGATATTGTTTATCATGTTATTGAGATGCATTATTGAGATTTTATTGAGCTTGTGGAAACAGAAAAGAGAAATCAGCTCTCAAGTCCTAAACGCAGTGAGAGCCTTTAAAGACAGATTTTAATATTTTGAAGATCATTTCTTTCACAAATAAAAAGTTGCTAATCATCTATCCCCTTTTATTTTTGGTGTTTGGTATAATATTTCCTGTACAGTAGAATGAAAAGTGAATAAACAATGCTCAGTAGGTGTTCCGCTACTTTTAAGATAGACCTGAAAAGTCATAAAATAACTTGTGAATATGAAGCTTAATTTTAAAAAAGTAATTATATGCTTGTGCATCATACTTAAAGTTATAGAATTTATAAAGTTACAGAATAGAATGGTTTTTGGTATTACATTTTCTGTACAACATGAAAATGAGTAAACAATGCCCAATAGGAGTTATGCTACTTTTAAGGTAGACCAGAAAAGTCAAAACATAACTTGTGAATATGAAGCTTAATTTAAAAAAAAGTAATTATGTGCTTGTGCATCATACTCGTGCATCGTACTTAAAGTTATAGAATTTGTAGAGTTATAGAATAGAATGGTTTTTGGTATTACATTTTCTGTACAGTAAAATTGAAAATGAATAAACCATGACCAATAGGTGTTATGCCACTTTTAAGGTAGACCACACAAAAAATAAGTTGTGAATATGAAGCTTAATTAAAAAAAAAAAAAAAAAAAANAAAAAAAAAAAAAAAAAAGTAATTATGTGCTCTTGCATCCTACTTAAAGTTATAGAATATTTTTCAGTTGGGAAGACGGTGGGGCCATGGCCACCCCTGGCCACCCCATGGTGCCATTGGTTCTGTCCATAATCTATTCTTCATGAAAGTCTGGCTGAACACATAAATGAATTAAATTAAAAGTTATCCAAAAAGGAAAAATTTGTACAAACAAGCAAATGTCCAGTATAACCCACATTTTATCATAGATTGGTCCTCTACAACTCGATAATCCAAAATCTGTCTTACACGGTCAAAAACTTGTGTGTCCAGCATGTAGACACAGCAGCATGTAATTTCTTATTCAACACCATGTTCTCGTCTATACACGTGCACTGTAGCACCTTATGGTGGTTTTACATGTTGAGAATAAATGAAGCAATAAGGAAACACAATAATAATTAACAACACTTTAATCTAGCACACAGAAAAGTATTTCTGACACAATCCACTATTCAAACAATATCCAAAACATAACATGAAAATCAAAACATAAGCAAGTTTCCAAACCAAATAAATTTCTAAATGATCTCTTACTCCCTGGTCAAATGAAGCTGTTACTGTATGTGCATGCTGATGCGAACGCTGTGCAGAACAGCATAAAACATGATTTCTCTCTTTGTGGATGCTCAAAAGAGCAGCAGAGGTGAAAGAGGGAGAGAACAAGAGAATAAGAACAAAGGTGAGTGCACTGGATTGCTAATAGAAAGGTCAGAGCTCTTCATCTAGCAGCCAGCGACTCATAAACGTCCTTGCTGCATCCTTGTTGTCATAGACCTTTGTTTATTATGAACTCATGGAAACGCTGCAGATGAGGGGGGAAAAAAAAAGCAGCGGCCAGTAGAACGGTATTAATCTAATGTAAGTGTGCAGCCTTGTGTTTAGTTTTGAGAACAGACACGTACGTGCAGCTTTATAAGCCTGTATGGCCATCTTGGATTGATGCTTTGTTTGCCATTGTGACCCTGCTTTGGAGTTGGATTCATATCGCCAGATTTTCATTACATGTTTCTTCATCTCGTTTTCTTGCTTGTAATTGTTCTTCCTCGGCGTCTGTTCAGTTGATTAGTCTCCTCTGCCTCAGCCACACCAAAAAGCTGCTTCGTGACCATTTGCAGTCAGTTCAAGTGCTTTAGGTGTGTGTGTGTGTGTGTGTGTGTGTGTGTGTGTGTGTGTGCATGTATCATGCCAGCATGTGTGTGCGAATGGCCTTGACCAAACACAAAGGCTTGAATTTGCACACCTGAATGACACTAATCAACATGGAGTGCTGATGACAAGGTTTCACCTCAGACATGCACACGTGCATTACAGAAAAAAAAAAAAAAAANAAAAAAAAAAAAAAAAATGGTGAATGTACATAAATTAATTTCTCTCCTCTGATTGGTTCTGATCAGGTGACGGACATCGCCGATGCCATGATTCTGAAGCAGCTGTTTGAGATGCTGTTTAGGACAGGAGTTGTAGTCGTGGCCACTTCCAACAGACCCCCTGAAGGTATGACCGTGTACAAGCGCGTACACACGTGTTTCTGTTTCAGTGTTTGCATGTTAACCAGCAACTTTAGCTCAGGCCTGTTTTCTTGGGTCGCAATGATGTAAAAATAATAGAGTTGTTGAAAATCGACACTAGGGGTGGGGGAAAAATAATCAATTTTTCGATGAAATACAGTTCATATTTCAATGATTCCAATATCGGTTCATAAAATAAAAAGAATTGATCTTTTAAATAGTCTAATTTTTAATTAATGCTAGTAGCATAAGTAACTTTAGTAGCATAAGTTCTGTCTGACCGTAGTGTACAACATGGCACCTGTGACTCCATTTTGGCTTTCAAAAGCAAAAGAACACAAGTGAGCCTGACAAAAGTAAGACCATTTGCAAAATATGTAACTCAGAAGTAAAATTTTGTGGCAGCACAACAAACTTGTGGAGCTGCTTGAGGAGGCGTCACGCCGCCGCTGTGATGTCTGCAGCACGACACCTGAATGAAGACAGATGACGTAGAAAATGCATCGACCTGCGAGCTGNAAAAAAAAAAAAAAGCCAGTCATTACTATTTTTTATGGAGGACATGTGTCCTTACAGTGTCGCCGTGACAACGAGATAGTTATGAACACGCTTCAAATCCTGGAATCACGGAACGCTGAGCAACACGACAACATGTTAGTGAGGCGGCTACACCAAGCTTCATGTGGAGGTCAAAGAGCATCAGAGCCTCTCTACAGTTGCTCAAAGGTCAAAGGTCAACCTGAACCTGTGTCCTTTAATACACTCATTAAGCTTTCAACATATATTTGAAGGAATATCTTCAATTTTTTATACAATAATGTAGTTTAGAAGACATAATCCTGTCAAAAATTTCCAGAATTTAATCAAATTGAATCGAATCAAATCTAATTGGGGCTTTGAAAATCGAAATCAAATTGAATTGGGAGGTCAGAATCGATATCCAGTCCTAGTTGACATATAATTAAAGTAATGTTACATACATGTTCTGCTTTTATTTCCCATCATGTTTATTGTGTAATACAGCAGGAGTTTGTGTTGAAAGTGTCAAAATTTGATTTTGATGCATGTAGAAATGATCCAATCAGACAAACCCATTGGCCCTGAAGTTTCTAGAAAGCTTCGATTTGATTGGTACTTGGCTTCTGTAACATGTTGATGTCAATACGTAACACACAAATTTACCTGCCAACACACCTGGTTAGACACAGCCACCAAGTACGAGGTTAGCGAGTGTTTTGCTCATTAGCCTGGTGTTGCCAGCTCAAACCTGACACAGATGACCAATCAGAACAGAGCAGACTCACCAGGTGGGGCCTTAAAGAGACAATACCTAAAATGGCCGGTTTCACTCCATGTGCACAGCGGTGCTGCAGCACCAGAGAGTAATACTCGATCACTGAGTACGTTTACTTGCATGTTAAAACTTTGATAATACTTGAAGACAATAAATTGATTTTTTTCAAACGTCATGGAAACATTAGACTGAAATCGGAAAAATCAGACTAAGTTTACTCCCAGTAACAGACCTAGGTTATGAATGTATATTGATTTTATCAGGCATATAAATGTTTTAATCTGAGTAAAGGTTGTAGCATGCTTCGTCTGACCCGGCCCTTCTGAGTTGGTGGGAAGCCTTGTGTGTAGGCAAATACCCTATCAGAAGGCCCACACTGGGAGGAGGAGTGAAGCGCCACCATTATAGAGAGGGGAGGGAGTGGTGTGTATGTGAGTGTGTGTTAATCACATAAATGGGAAAAACAACACACACTTTCACTTTAGGAGAGAAAGGTAATTAACAGAGATTCTGTGTATTTTTGTGATCTCCACTCGATTGTGAACGGGGATAGCGGTGCACAGTTTACCCTGAAATTCTGTCTGTGGCACATGAACACAGTGACTGAAGGAAAAAGAGTTTGAGAATTTAAAAACCTCCCCACTTTCACACCTCAACACCTGACCAATCACTGCTTGAAGTGGGTGTGTGTGGCGGACTGGCGGAGTGGGAGAGTTACAAACGTTATCCACCCCAAATTAAGTGGTGGAAAGGGGAGTTTTCCAACCTTCCTACTATCCAACAGGCATGCTGGAGGAAGTATACTGAGGACTTAAAGGATCATACTGGTGGTCGTGCATGTCTGAGCTCAATATATACAATTCACATACATGTTATTTAACTGACAATCATTTCCCAAAATATACTACTTTAGCGCTTACCTTCCAGGCTGCCACTGGTTTCAGTTAATTCCAGTATGCTATTAAAATCAACTTGTAGAGACTTGAAACAGGCTTGAGATAAATAATCCATCACAGTCAACAACATGTCTAACAACAAGTAACTTTATTTAACCAATCCGGTACAGAGCTGTGCAGAAGTCACTGTATGTCTCCACCAGGAAATATAGTCCCAACAGAAGACAGCTTTTACAAGAAATTAAAATGACTGTCCCTTCTACAATAAGTGTTAGAAGATGAAACATTGAATTTTAAAGTCCATTCATCACCTGAACATTTGATTTTGAAAGATAAAGGGATTTGAAAAATAACAACAAAACTAAAATATGGTTTTATGTTTTAGAAATTGGTTGTCAACGTAGCAGGTTGATATATATGTGCACAACTGCCAGCATGTTCCTTTAAGAGTGTAAATGAAAGTAAGAACATGGAAATCTGTCTCCTGTAACAACATAGAAGACTGATAAGAAGTTTAGATTGTATATCAATTAAACAATTATAAATATGCTGTGGATAAAAGAAACTAATGAAACTAAAACTTTAACCGTTGACTTCATTAAAACAGCTCAGAAGGACTGAAAAGGCAAAAAGGAAGATATCAATAAGATATCATTGTAGTTCAATACATAAACCCTAACCCCTGAAAGTCCACTTGGTCATTGAGATGAAACAGACTGCTTGCAGCTAAAATGACAAGTGAATTTTCTGGGACATAAACTTTTATGACCTCAACAGCAAATGCTTGATCCCAAAGTGCTCGTTTGTGTATGAATAGCTGCAGCACGAATCAATTGAGCTTTACAGGACCAAACCAACTAGTTCCTGTTTACAGCAATTAACCAGAAGAAAAGGAGAGGGGCATTTGATACACATTTACCTATGATGCATGACACGATCTTTAAACAGGCTTTGATGTTGCATTTAGGAGCTGTGGAGCAAGGTTGGAGAAAGAATGAGCAGGACAGTGATAAATGCGTAATGCACTATCCGTAGTCCTTATGTAAGGAAAATGTCGATGTCTCAAACCTCAAGTGGGCACAAAAGGGACAAAGATAAGACAAAGATGAGCATCTCTGATATTTACTAGCTATTAAGAACAAAGCACAGAAACCATGCAAACTTGATAGGGAGCCTACTTGGTATTAATTACATGGTTAATGGACCGCTGAAAGCTGTAAGAGACAACTGGACATGAAAGGCATACATTTTCCTTCTTTATTGATGTGGAGACACCAGAAGTAAAAGGCTTTTAAAGCGGGTTATGTGATTAGAAGAGGGTTCAGAATAGGTTTTTGTAACAGCTCATGCTCTGGACCTGCCTTGTAGCTCACATTAATGGACTGCAGTCTGTGTGAGATAATGTTGAATAACTTTAGTAAGTTTCATTGACTTGATACTGATGTATTTACAGCAATTCAAGGTACAATGGAGTTTCTTAGATTTCTGCATTAATTGCTCATTAAATCTGGTCTGATCTTCACCAAAGTCACAATACAAGACAAACACATTTGGGTCTACGTTCGGAGAAAAAAGGCACTGCACACCAATGACAAAACTTTATCCCAGATGTGTAGCATGGTGGAGGGACATCACGGTTTGGAGCTGCTTTGCTGCCTCAGGGCCTGGACGAATCACTTATCTGAGAAAAATAGAAAAATTGCATGAAGAAATTTTAGGGGAGAATGTCAGGATGGTGGCCTGTCATTGTAGCTTAATAAAAGTTGGATGATACACAAGAGAAAGACTCCAAATCAACTTGTTTTGGAATAGCCAAGTCAGCGTCCACACATTACAGGCTGGTTTATGCTCAACACAGACGGACACGACAGTGGGCGCACAGAAAATGAGAGGTAATTACGGCCGGCTGCAGAGGCCGCATTTGAGAGTTGCTTGCAAAGTCGTGTACAACTCAAAATTTGAAACAATGCTGCTCGCTGTAAATGCACCATCATCGATGATTGTGAAGCGAAGAAGCACAGAGGAAGGTGGGAGATCGGAAGAGAGGGACAGAAAAATAAACAATGGCGAACAGCTTTGACGAGCAACTGGCAGAGGAGGTCAAGAAGTGCCGGCACCTTTATGATTGCTTTATGAGGCATTATAAAAACTGCCAAATTGCTGCCAAGTTCAGGCAGGGGATAGCCCGTACTCAGAGGTCCGAGGAACATTTATGTCTCATAGAGTGGAAAAATCTGGGTGAAGAACAGAAAGAAGACCACTACTTTTATGCCCCCTGACTTGTCCTACAGCGCCACCTTCCTGACATCAAAGTGCACGGTCTTCACAGAAGTACGAGAACCGTGACAGGACGTGTCAGCATCAGACCATGCACCAGGTCTAAAATCAACAGAAACGCTGTGACATCTGCAATAAATCCAAAAGACATCGATGAAGTGAAGAAGTTTGTAGGGAAGAAATCATCTAAAATTCCTTCTTACTGCAAGTCTGAGCTACATGAAACGTTTGGTGGAGGTTATTGCTGCTTTGACCAGGTATTAAACATATTTTTATCAGTCTGGACTACGAATGATTCAACAGTACATTTAATACATATGTTTGTATGTGTATCATTGTTTTAGGCTGATTGTCTGTTACTGTGACTTTGGTGAAGCTTAGACCACATCTGAACAACTTCACTAACTTTTTCTTGCCACTGTATGATTTTGTGGTAAATAGTCACATACACTAAGATAAAACATGGCTTGATTCATCCATCCATCCATTGGCTTCTGCTCATCCGGGACCAGTCATGGTGGCAGCAGGCCAAGCAAGGTAGCCAAATGTCCCTCTCCCTAGCCACATTCTCCAGCTCCTCTTGGAGGATTCCGAAGTGTTCCCAGGCCGGATGGGATATGTAATCCCCTCAGCATGTTCTGGGTCTCTCCTAGTTGGACATGCCTGGAAAACCTCCGAAGGGAGGCGTTCAGGAAGCATCCTAATCAGATGCCCGAACCACCTCAACTGGCTGCTTTCAATGTGAAGCAACAGTTCTAATTTGTTTGAGCTTCTCCCGGATGGTTCTGCTCCTCACCCGATCCCTAAGGATCAGACACCCAGATCAGATGCCCAGACACCCTTTCAAGAAAACTCATTTCGGCTGCTTGTATTCGCAATCTCATTGTTTCAGTCTCTATCCAAAGCTCATGACCATGTATCAGGGTCAGATTGGCCATTGGGAGAGGCGGGACGTTTTCCCGGTGGGCCGCAACTTTTGTGGGCCGGTGTCCCACACTGTGGGCCGGTGACTGACATTGTGGGCTGGTGGGCTGATGATGGTGGGCACCCGATGCTGTCCCTGCCCGCCACCCATCCCCCGTCGACAACTTGAATTATCGGTATATAGCTGAACCTACCATCACACTCCATAACTCGGGCGGTCCCAAGAACGCGAAAACAGAGACAGCAACAAAGTGAAACCAAACTATGGACTCCCGATTCCCCCCCATACACACCTGACAATTTGATTTGTCCCAGTAAAAATTAGGATCCTGATCCGACCCTGCCATGGATGAGGACTGGAACGTAGATGGACTGGTAAATTAAGAGCTTTGTCTTCAGACTCAAGCTCTCTCTTCACCACAACAGTAATGATGTAACGTCAGCATTACTTCAGATGCTGCGACCCTTGCGGTTTGATTCGCCATACCTTTAAATGCTTACACAGCAGACTCCGTTACAGCGAGCGTTAGTTAGTTGTGCGTCAGATCTGACTGTAGAAAGCTCAAGCCCAAACATCAACAACGACCACTTGTTTGCGTTCACAGCTGGAGAGAGCTTAAGCCTGTGTGTGTGTGTGTGTGTGTGTGTGTGTGTGTGTGTGTGTGTGTTTGTGTCTTTGTGTGTGTGTGTGAATCCCTATCTGTTTTATCTGTCTATCAGGGATGCTACTTCAAATGTAATTTGTTCCAGCCGAGCTAATTGAAACCTCTATTCAGCAAGCTGCTGTGGACATTGTCCGTGTTGAAAAGGCGACAGTCCTTTCTCTCTCCACCATTGTTTGGGAATGTAATGAATTTTATGTTGCTGCCGCTGCCGGTAGAGAAATCCATTTTTCTCCCCTGGTCCCAGTCCTTTTGTCCTGCCTCCCCACCCATCCTTCAGTTCATCAATAGCCACTTTATCTGCCAATCTGTGGCGGGGAAATGACATTATTAGGAGGCTAAACAGCAGCTCTAATACAGGCCCTCCCTCCTCTTTCAGATCTTTACAAAAATGGACTTCAGAGGGACACCTTTCTACCTTTCATCGACGTGCTGAAGGTAGAGACAAAGTCATCCCACTGTCATTTTAATTTATTCATGTTTATCACACACACACACACAGACCTCACCTCATGTGCCTCTGTCCCTCTCTGTCTCTGTGTTTGTCTTTTTCCAATTTGCTTTTCTGTGGTTTGATGTTTTCTGTTACCTGGATGCCTCGCTCAGTGTCACAAAGCTGTCTTTGATCATAGAAGGGCAGCGTGAAAGACTCGGAGAGTGAAAGAAAGGTAGAGCGAGAGACGGAAAGAGCATGAGTGAGTACAGGCGAAGTGAATGAGAGGGATGGGTGAGCTGAGTGACTGACCCACGCTGCTTGCATTTCAAAAGTGAGGGTGGGCGGACGAAAGGAAAGAAGCAGCGGCGCGGTGGTTAGCGCATCCGCGAAAAAGCTACTTTGCAATTTAATGGCGCCGTAAGCAGGTAGCGCCATTATCCCGCCTGCATCTCAGATGAGCGCTGATGTGTTTGGAGTGATCGTGACCATAAATAATTGCGGAATAATTTGTTGTAATACATTTTGCAACAGGTGATGGCGGCATTCTTGCATGTTTTATTGGTATTTCAAAATGTAAAACAGTAGGAGCGAGCAATGAAATGATGACCAATAAAAAAAAAAAACAAAAAACACAAACACACATCACCTGCNCGAGCAATGAAATGATGACCAATAAAAAAAAAAAACAAAAAACACAAACACACATCACCTGCAATGAAGCAGATGGAAAACAATGATGTAGCTGTGAACTGACATTGTTTATTGAGACTTTTGTGGGAAGATTCTGCCTTTTTTACTGAGAAGGTGCTAAACCGCTAAGAAGAATTTGCAACAGGTAGGGATGTGATGAATCGATCAATCTTTCTTTATTTCATGCAGAAACAACCTCAAAGCTTCTTTATGGTTCTCTAAAGTTACAGTCAGCACAGAGGGAAACATTGCAGAGGTTTGGCTCATTCATCAAACGTATGCACATTAGATGTGTTATGATGTATGGTACGTGTGTGATCACGTTTACCATATATACTCTAGTATAAGCTGAGTTTTTACGACCAAATTCCACAAAGCAAATCGGGGGTCGGCTTATACACGAGAAATTCAGATTTGATCCCAGAGAAGGAAATTTCCAGGGGTGGAAATACTTATTACCATTACCACTACCCATGAAAATAGTTTAAATCATACCTTAGAATGAGATATTTCCTGACTGAACATCTTATTCAGCACATTTTGCAGTGGCCAGTAAGTTCTGTTGTGATTGGTCAAAGACAAAAGAATGGGCCAATCAGAGACGACCTTATAAAAGTGCTGTTTCATATACCGGTACGGTACCATTGTTGGTAGTCTTATTCAAAATGTTTTGTGCTTTATTAGCAAGAAGCTAAGATAAGATACAACACAGAATGGAAACAACACGGACCCAGAAGAGGAAAAGAGCATCATATGTGTAACGTGTCAAAACACGTTACACACAGCAGGACTGGAACGAACTGTTAGGTGATTCAGATGAGGAAGAGGAGCCAGAAAAGTTAATGTCAGTTATAGTAATCAGCTGTTTACCGGTACCAGTACATGGATTATTTTCAGAAAATCAGAGGAATACTATAACAATACCCAGAAAAACAGGTAATTTGCTAAACAAATAANATTTTCAGAAAATCAGAGGAATACTATAACAATACCCAGAAAAACAGGTAATTTGCTAAACAAATAATTTGATGGAACAGCATCAGGGGGTCAGCTTATACACAGGTTTTTTCTTTAAAAATCTAAATTTGCAGTCAAAATTGGGGAGTCAGCTTATAGTCGAGTATTTACGGTAGTTCTTTTACTGGAGGCTGCAGCCGACTCACAGCGAGATCAGGTTGGTACATTCCGTTTCTCACAGTCTGTGAAGGACTCACATCCTTGGTACTTATCATCTGTATTTATCACGTCTATAACAGCCTCATGCACACAGAATTTATTCCTATGATTATTGTTTCACACTTAAATCATATTTTAATTCACACTTAAAATATGACTGAAGTAATTAAATTCAACACTATAACTAGTAATTTGAATACTATCTATCTATCTATCTATCTATCTATCTATCTATCTATCTATCTATCTATCTATCTATCTATCCTTCCTTATTGGTGATTGTATGCATATGCACATATTGTAGTATCGTTTTGTATGTGATTTTGTAGGTTACAATCTTCATCACATCATAATGCTGTATGACTGTAACTACCATCATCATCATCACCATGAGAACGACAGCAGACAAACGTACATTCTTAAAGTTAAATATCTAAGGCTTTAGCAATAAACTTAAATGTCTTCATTATTGAAATGCATTCAGTGTTTCCACCATAAAATAAACTTCACTTAATCATAATGCAAATAAACATTCATCACTGTGTGTATAATCTAATTAGTGCATGTAACCTCACATTTATTTTAATGTTAACTTAGCATAGCAGCAACATTTCCCACTAAAGGAAATATACTGTATATGCAAATACATTTAAACCTGTTAGCATTAGCAATGGTTAGCATACTTCACTGACTGCTAGCTGAAGGGAGTGAACAACACTGAATTTTGTTGCATCTTGTAGTTGTTTTTTTTTTTTTTTTTTTTTNTATAGCGACCAGTCAAAGACATTTGAACTAAACACTGGCGGTTAGCGTTAACCTTAGAGTGCTGACATTAAGGGCCAGATTCCTAAAAAAAAATCGTGCTAACTGTGCAGCGTTGCAGTAAATAAGTTCCGTGATAATTGAAGCTCATTCATAAAGCTTCTCTTATGTTGATCAGAGCAGCTTGTCACGTTAAGGTAGTGTTGTTTTCAGGTGAGTCACAGGTAAAAACCGATGAAGATCAGCGTGTTAATGAGCTGCTTCATATTTATGAGGGTTTATCCTGATTCATCAGGTTTTAAGGCCACATTGACACATTAAATCCGGCAAAAGAAACATAAATTCTGCTTCAGAGCTCCATGTTGTGTGTGTGTGTGTGTGTGTGTGCGTGCGTGCGTGCGTGCGTGCGTGTTGTGTGTNCTCCATGTTGTGTGTGTGTGTGTGTGTGTGTGCGTGCGTGCGTGCGTGCGTGCGTGTTGTGTGTGTGTGTGTGACACGCACAGTGCAGCAGAGGAGACTTTATGAATAAGCTCAGAACCACCGGAACTTGTGTCAGGTCAGATCAAAACTCACCATTTAAAAACTGACTGATCAGCTGATTGAGTTTATCTATTAAAGTTATTGATCACTAACACATGTGAGGCAAATACAGTTTGGAACGTCACCCAGATTTCATACTGATGAAATTTACCACTGGAATGAAACACGTCTTAATTTTAGTGTGATGGTGTTTTTTTATGAATCACTTCTCTGATGTGTAAATAAGGAAATGCTGCAGTAACGCCTCTTTCAAAGAAAACGTTAAAAGATTCCGGTAACATGTTTATGAATGAGGGAATGTGGTTGCATGACGATATTTTCCCATATCAACATGTTGAATCATGCGCAACCGTTTATGTATCTGGCCCTAAGTGTCTTAGAGTGTTAGTACTGATGACCACACTTCCTGTAACAAGAATAATAATTCCTGATGAAATGATGCATGGGGCACGGGGATCTCCAATGATAAATTCAGGCTTATCAATATTAGTGAAACACTTGTGCTCGTCAAACCCAGACGTTCCCATCGACAGCTGATGTTGGAGAGGAAAACCCAAAGAGTGTTTATGTCCAGTCTGCTCCGGAATTTAGTTTTTGCTGCTGATGAGTGATGGTAGTTTTTGCGTTGTCATGTGGAATGACGAGATGCTGCACACACACACACACACACACACACTGTTTTTTTAAAGGACTATACCATCCATTTTGCATGTTTGAGCCTAATATATTAAATTTTCATACATGTTACATTACTGACAATCATTTCCCAAAGGATAAAACCGTATTTCAGTTTTCCTGATATTTTGTAAAATCTCTTAATCTTTCAAAATCAAATATTCAAGTGATACACCCACCTTAAAAATCCATGTTTCTCCTGCTAATAGTTACACAGCCTTATGAAGTCACGGTCCTTTAAATTTTTCCATAAACACAGGTCTTCTTTTGGGACTATATTCCCCGGTGGAGACATACATTCACTCCACTCTTTTTATTGCGCTTAAACACTAAAATTATGTAACTTCTAAAAAAAACCTGAATACACGTTTTGTTGGTGATGATGGATTACCTATGCCAAGAACGTTTCAAGTATCAACAAGTCGATTTTAATAGCAGAATGAACTGAAATTAATGGCGGTCTGGAAGGTAGGAAAAACATTTTTAATTCACCGTTCCAGTAGTATGCTTTGGGAAATGATTGTCAGAAACGTTATGTGTATGAAAATTTAATATATTAGGATCAAACATGCAAAATGGGACTACTGCATTGAAGCTGGATTTTAAATGTGCACCTTCAGGTTAGGATCTATTTTTTTATTTTTTCTGTGTATCTTTGAGTATGAATGTTTTTTTCCTTGTCGGCTCACGACAATGACAGCGTGGCAATGTATGGTCTGCAGCCTGGTCGCTGGACCGTCTGCATATGCATCCGTTTGGAAGTATAAATTGACCTTTAGGATTTTAAGAAGAAATGATGTAAAAATCAGCACACATGAAACATCAGGATTCTGAAACGAAGGTAACTCTGGAAAGCCCATCCACAGTTTACAGGTCATCAGAGCCCCTCTGTATCTGTCTTCAAATAGATACACACACAGTAACACATGAGCACACACACACACACATTTCCCTCTCCACAACCGAGGAGGCCTTGGAGTCACCCTGCTCCCACCCACACACCCAGCAGCACCCTTGCCCTCTCTAATCCTCCCTCATCAAGCTCCTGAATGCCTGTTGTCCCTTTCTGTCCCACACTGCCTCCTCTCTTTCAGGGTCCCATGTTCCCCTTTGTGAAGCCATCTGGTTTTTGGGGTCGGGGTTTTTTTTTGTTTTTTGTTTTGTTTTGTTTTTTTTGGGACGGGGTGCACGGAAGCCTGTCCTGTAAAGTTAAAGTGTGTTTTAGCGGGGTCGCGCTGCTAACTAGGTGACCCTTAATAGATTGAATTAATGCTTGCAGGGTCCGGCGGCGCGGCCCTCCTCCCCGACGCAGCTCGCTCTCGTATGTGCGTGTGTGAGTGTGTTTCTATAGGGAACGAGGGAGTGAATGAGGGTGTTAAAAAGTGAAAATAGCCTCTGACCTCCCTCCCTGTCACCTGAGCTGGAGTGGTAGAGGTTAATCCCTCCTCTATCCGCCCAGGCTGACGTCTTTATTAACTGTTGACTTCTGATTAGATGGGACC
>VXCM01005950.1:0-10967 GCA_014773175.1 Lucifuga dentata
TCAGTATGAGATACACACAGAAAGAAGAAATCAGGAGGGGGTCGAATATTTTTTCACAGCATTGTACGATCACAAAAAACTGGAATTTGTTGAAAAAAAAAAAATTGGTTGAATAACAACCTAATCAGTAATCATAGANAAAAAACTGGAATTTGTTGAAAAAAAAAAAATTGGTTGAATAACAACCTAATCAGTAATCATAGATTGCATGTGCCCCATACAATTTTGTATCAGGGTTTATATTTTTAAATGTTTGCTGTATGTGCAGCGTACTAAGATGTTTTTAGGGCATATGTTTGTTAATTAAATTCTACATTGAATGTTAAACCTAAGTCTCCTTTGCAGCAGGGCCCATTGCTGTCCCCTCTGACAGACAGTCCAATGGAGTCTAAGGATGAAGTGAGGTCGAGTAAGTTACTGAGGGACTCTTGACTTTCACATCGGATTTTAAACTTTTTTTTATTTATTTTTTTTTAAAGTATTGATACTTGCAGAACACTGTCTAAAAAAAATAAATTCTGTTCTAGACTCCCCCGAGCACAGCCAGGCCACCAAATCATCTTACACTAACACAGCAAGTAAATCTGAGGAAAAACTCCAAACTCCCAAAAAGGTTAGCTTTTTGTTACTGTCTTTATGCTGAATAAGTCCTTGTAAGGAAGTATCCTTACAGTAAATTTTATATATGTACAGTATGTATAGTACAGTATGTATAGTAAATTGATGCAGAGTCAATTTTCAGTTAAATCCTGGCATATTAAACCAAACTAGGGGTGTGTCTACCCGTTTTAAATGATTTTAAAAAATGTATTTAGATACATGTTCTACAATTTGGTGCAGATAGAATTAGAATGATGGCATTGAATGACTGCAATTTAAAGGTAAATTTAAAACAAATCAAATTTTAATCTGTATATGATATATCACTAAAATATACTTCAAAGATAATCCTACTTGGTACAGCAATTCTAAACTTCAGAGATAATGCAAATGACTGATTTGTCTTTACAGGATATTGTTCTAAAAAACGCAGAGTCTTGGGCGAAGCTGGTGCAAAAATCGTTCACCCCAGCTACTATCAAGACCTCAAAAGAGAGCTTCCAGCAGTTCCGAAAGGTTGCCATAGAAAAGGAAGAACGTGAAAAAGCACTGAAGCAGAAGCAGATGGAAGCGAACATGCAGAGAGAAACTCCTGAGAACAGCAGGTATTCCCATAGAAACACACTCTGATGTGGATGTGATTGAGGATTCATTTCATTTTCTAGTCCAAAATGGCCTCCCGTCACCTGGGTTTCAGTGAGGCCAAGATGTCTGTGTTCCATATGATGCACACGTAAAATACATTATTTGTGTGCTTTCTTGTGCTCAGGAAAGCTTTGAATGTTTAAAATCAGGCAATTTTTGATCAATAAGGTATAACTAAAAAAAAAAACAAAATTGAAACCAGAACAGCCTGCTTCTTGATCTTCTTGAAAAGCATCTTGTATCAACAAAAAGCATCTGCATTAATCAAATTATTATAAATGAAGCCTCCCAGAATGATGGGTCAAGCTGAAAAATTGTCCATATGGCCAGCATGTAAAGGAGACGAAATGTACATATCTCTATGTAGATGTTTGATGAAAGCATCCCCTTCAGTAACAAGGACGTTCTCCTTCCAGCCTGCCAGGCCCATGCAGAGCCGAAAAAAATCCTCAGCACGTAGCAGCAGATGAGCCTGATTCTCCAAACAGCCTTTGCACACGGGCCACCTTAGATGTTCCCAGAGACGGTGAGCTGCAAAACCCCAAGTCTCCCACAAAAACACAACTTCTCAGTGCGCAGGCCTCGGTGGATAAAGAAAGAGAAACGGCTCGCAAAAAGGAGCAAGAGCGTCGCAGACGAGAGGCCGTGAGTGCCTTTGTTCATTTTTCAGTGCGATCATTGTTTTTCCTGGTATTACTACAATGACGTTTGAGAATTGTTCTGTGGATCCTTTTTCCTCCCTGCAGATGTCCGCGGTTGACATGACTGAGCAGCGGGACATCATGGCTACATTTGAGCTTAACATGGACTAAAAGTAACTGGGATTTACTTGATTAAAAAAAAAAAAAAAGCTTTGATCCTCTGTGCAAACAAGTCTTTGTGTCCTTTCATTGAATGACTCCAGATGTTGGTTCTTTTCTGGGCACTGAATTTTCACAGAACAGGACATAACAAATGGCAGCTAGCTTACAGTGTGTGTGTATATATATACATTTGTGAGAAAAGGTGAAAGAATTTCATTTGAAAATATCTAAAATAAATGGTCTTGTTTTGTAAATATTTGCACTGATGCACTCTTAAACGTGGGTGGGGAATAAGCGAGTGAAGCACTGTCATTTTTCAAAATGGCGTCTAATCTTTCAGGATCCTGAGTCTTTTAGTCATCTTTGGGTGAGTTCTCCCACAGTTGTCAGTTGTATATATTAAGCTAATATGTTATTGTATTTAGACTATTAAAATTACACCATATTTTCTCATTTGCTAACATACACAGTGGTATTCAGTTAATGTTTCTGTTAACGCTTTGTCCTAACGCCTACTTGATTTTTGCATAAAAGAAAATCTACATTTGAACAGATTGATGTTTCAGATTTGTGACTGGATATCTCATTACTTATCAAACTCCATGGAGAATGTTGTATATTACATAAATCATGTTAACTGTTCTGCATTTTGCTCACAGTTCTGGCAATCCTGAAGTTGTTTTTGGAAATTGTCAGCATAATCTGTATGTTATTTGTATACATTCAACTGAAAAAAGAACTTTGTTTTCCTTCCACTCCAAAAAACACCTCTAGCCTCATTGCTCCATGCGCAGTACGGACTATTTTCTGCCGTCTCTCCACACTCACCTGGAACATTTCCCTTGACATTTCTCTGCTGACTCCCAGCGGCTGCTCAAATTCAAAACCCTGGTAAATATTCTTGCTTGATTAAGTTTACAATATTAATGTAGTGTTTGCGTAATGTCATTCATTTTGTAGTTACATCCTTATGCATCATGGTCATACAAAATATGACTGATGACCCAGCACAAGTGGGCGATAGCTTTCAAGGAATGGCTAGGTAATTGGTGTATTTTTGTCTAAAGAATTGCTTTTAACTTTTATTGCACTTTTCATTATAGGAGCAGCTGGTTCTGCTTAGGTGAGGAGCAACATGCTGAACATCCAGAGAAGATGACATTGAGCACTAACCTTTTTTTTTTTTTTTTTTTTNTTTTTTTTTTTTTTTTTTAACTGTAGGTCCAACTAAATTAAAAGCACAAGTAAGCAGGAGCATTCAGGATCTGCCAGGTGAAGTGTACCTAGAATGACTAATTTCATAGATCTCAGCAATAAATGTTCTTCAGTTCTTTTTAGAACAGCCTGCTAGAATAAATGTTTATACTATAAGGCCACATTCATTTAAGATGAATGTGGCAGGGTTCTCTACATAAAGGTGGAAAAAAAATTTAACTTGGAGCTATTTTATCCTAAGACATCTGAAAGTATAAAGATATGAAGTGGAGGAGGTGTTCTTACTGGTGAACAGTACAGACCTACAGGTCATTAGGGACTGGAATTGTGCCAAGTTCTTTGTCTCTTACAGTGCCAGTCGCATTTAGGCTTAAAGGACCGTAACACCCATTTTGCATGTTTGAGACTAATATATTCAGTTTTCATACATGTTACGTTACTGACAATCATTTCCCAAAGGATAAAACCATAGTTCAGCTTTCCTGATATTTTGCAAAACCTCTTAATCTTTTAAAATCAAATATTCAAGTGATACATCCACCTTAAAAATCCATGTTTCACCTGCTAATACTTACACTGTATTATGAAGTCACAGGCATTAAAATTTTTTGATAATCACAGGTCTTGTTTTTTTTGGGACTATATTCCCCGGTGGAGACTTACATTCCCTCTGCACTTTTTATTGCAGTTAAACGCTAAAAATTACAAAACTTTGAAAAAACCTGAATATACATCTTGTTGGTGATGATGGATTACCTATCCCAAGAATGTTTCAAGTATCAACAAGTTGATTTTAATAGCGTACCAGAATGAACTGAAACCAATGGAGGTCTGGAAGGTAGGAAAAAATTTTAATTCACCATTCCAGTAGTATGCTTTGGGAAATGATTGTCAGTAATGTTATGTTTGAAAATTGAATACATTAGGCTCAAACATGCAAAATGGATGGTATGGTCC
Organism: Lucifuga dentata; assembly: GCA_014773175.1. Lineage (NCBI taxonomy): Eukaryota > Metazoa > Chordata > Actinopteri > Ophidiiformes > Bythitidae > Lucifuga > Lucifuga dentata. Next base: position 4,221 of record VXCM01005950.1, read on the forward strand.
TTTAAAGTCTAATCTGACTCTGATTAACTAGCTTAAATTAGCTTGTCTGGTTATTAAACTCTAATGTACCCTGCTGTCTGTTTAACAATCTGATTACTTGCCTGACCGCATCACAGCTGATTTGGATATTAATGCGCTGCCTGAAAACCATCACTCCAATAATTTTGGTGGTTATTTAACTCCTGCTTGGTGAGATAACTGAATGTAATTAAGATTTGAAGATTTGCCTTTTGTCTTTTATTACAGGCATTTATGAAACCATGAAATGGCTCTTGGTGGTGTAACAGCGCCTCTGAGCTGCTGTAGAACCCCTTATGTCACCGCTTCCAGTTATGGCTTGTTTTTTTTTTTGGGTCCTGCCTCGTACAGTCAACAACAGCCTCTCCTGCTAAACAACCTCTGCTGTCACACGCACGCGTGGAATCTGACGTGATGCTCTTGCCACCTTCCCATTCAACCGTTTGCTGGGATCCTCCCTTCAGACAGTCGTGCGTACGCGCTGGTAACGAAACCACGGCATTGTCGGAGCAACATTTAAACAGAAACGATCAATTAACAGAGATCGATAGCTGATGTGATCTGCGTTGGTTTACTGCGGCAATGTAAAGATGGCGAGAATACTCCACAACTTGTTGTTATTTCTCTTCAGGCTGGCGCTGAAAATCAGAGTTGTGGGATATTGGTCATTGATTTACGGTTATTGTGCTGTTTGCGCCGCCGTCGCCCTGCTGAAACTTTGGTGGAACATCATTTTGAGGCCGACAACAACCTTCCAGTGGGGAATTCGTGAAACTCCCCCGGCTTGTCTGAATGACACGTCCTTGGGAACCCACTGTTATGTGAGGATAAAGGTAAGACTCGCACATACATTTAGTCGTGAAAGGTGTCTGGTCCCTTGCGTGGAAATGGCTCGTTGTGCGTGTACGAGCCTCTCTCGCGGGTCGGAGCTGTGAAATGCTGCAACACCTTGCACGTCGTGTCGTGAAAAGGGAGAACGGGCCTGATCTTTGAGGGAAATGTTTGTTTTTGAGGCGTTTTCAGCGGAGAGGCGCTTTGCTCGTCCTGCCCTCAGGTGGTGCTGAAAGAACAGCTCCTCCGTCTGAAATCAGCTGTCAGAAGAAAAAAAAAAATCCCTTAAAAATCACCAGAGGCACGCGTGGAAAAGCCTAACAAACCAGTAAAATTCTTTAATAGATAAACATTTAGCCTCATTTACTTTTATTTATTTTGATTATTAGTCCAAAGACAGGTTTTTTTTGCAAGCCCAATAAGTTTTCCTTTTTTTTTTTTTTTTTTNTTTTTTTTTTTTTTTTTTTTCCAGAATGAATTCAAACATTTTAATTTAAGGCACAATTGACATTCAGTACAGTGAGTTGAAATGGAAACTGCGTAATGACATCTAACTTTTTCAAAACCAGATTTTCTAGAATCAGTATTCTTCATTTAGACTTGCTCCATGGAAGATACCTGTCTCCTCAGGTATTTAAAGGACCACACCGTCCAGTCTGCACGTTCTAGCCCAATTTTTTCCCCCCCATTTTTTTATTTAATATGCAGAATAAGCTAATACAGAGATAACATAAAAGTTGATTCTTGGGTTTGCTTGATGACGGTGTGAGAATAAACTGCATGGTCCTGTGAGATTGTGATATCCAGTACTAATTCTCAGATATGTGAGGCTCTAGAGCTAAATATTTTTGATTGATTGCTTGAAAGATTCTTTAATTATGTGCCCAATAATCTGAATTCTAGACTTTAGAATATTGTCATCATCAAAAAATAATTATGTTCATCATTTAAATTGTTGAATAAACTAATCATGTACATGATGCATAGGACAGTAAAGAACAAAATGCACTTCCTGTAAACAAGGAACAGATGACATATAATAAGAAAAAAGCTGTATGGTGGTTATAGTTATATTCTTGTCCCTTACATTATTTTTCATGAGGCTACTGACTTGTTATATTCTGCCCATTAAGATAAGACTGCATGTTTAACTGCCTGTCTCTCTGCTGTCCACACAGGAATCTGGCCTTAGGTTTCACTATGTTGCTGCTGGAGAGAGAGGAAAGCCGCTCATGCTGTTTTTACACGGCTTCCCTGAGTTCTGGTAGGTCAAAGAGAAACGGAGGGGGACACTTATGGTAGCAGCGCTATCGATCAACAACAGACAGCCAGGAAGTAGGATTATACGGTTTGTTGAGGGCTCTGTGTCAGTTCATTTTTCTTAAAATGGTGATCATGCATGTTTGAGCCCAATATATTCAAACTGCACATGTCATGTTACTGACGACTAATTTCCAAAATATAAAATTGTATTTTAGCTTTCCCGTTATTTTCTCAAATCCTCTTATCTTTCAAAATCAAATATTCAGGCAATACACTCATCTTAAAATTCAGTGTTTCACCTTCTAACATTTATGCACAATTATGGAAGATACTGCCATTTTAATTGCTCCACACAGGCTGTCTTCTCCTGGGACTATATTTCCTGGTGGAGAAATACATCATCTTCTGTGCAGCTCCGTGTTGGATCGGTTAAATAAATNACTATATTTCCTGGTGGAGAAATACATCATCTTCTGTGCAGCTCCGTGTTGGATCGGTTAAATAAATTTATTTTAACAAAAAACCTAATAGACATAATGTTTGCTGTGATGGATTATGTATCTCAAGTGTGTTTCAAGTCTCTACAAATAGATTCTTATAGCGTACCAGAATGAACTGAAGCTAATGGCAGTCTGGAAGGTAGGAAAAACAATCTAAAATTTAGATTAGGCTAGATTATCTTATACTTTATTGTCCCAAAGGGAAATTTGTATTGGACATGCAGTGCTACCGTACATCAAATTTACCGCTAAAGTAATATATTTTAGAAATGGTTGTCAGTAACGTGTATGTGGATTGTATATATTGGGCTTAAACATGCATAATCACCGGTATGTTCCTTTAAAGATCAAAGCAACCATCAACATGAGGATTGCTGTGACTCTGGAGTTTCAGACTTTCATTCAACAGTATTGTTAACATCTTTGGTTCTCTGCATCTGGACTGCAGAAACAAATGCATGCAAGTGAGGTTTCTTCACAGACTTGATTTGCTTTCGGGGGGAAACAAGTCCAAAGCTTTCAGTCTCTTCCTCCGGATCTAAAATGAAAAATGGTGATGAGCTCTGCTCCTGGATCAGAGCCACATAAACTGTCGTACCTCTACCATGCTCTGTGAGCTGCAGACAGGCCGGGGTTTAATTAATGGTAGCAGGGAGCCGNTACCTCTACCATGCTCTGTGAGCTGCAGACAGGCCGGGGTTTAATTAATGGTAGCAGGGAGCCGTTTCTGCTTCACTTGCCATATCTTTCACGGGAACGATGAACTAAACTGTGCCAAGTGAGAATTTGTTGGCAAGAACTGCTAGTTCACGAATACTTAATCCATTCTTAAAATGTGATAATTCCCTCTTAGAGATAAGAGAATGTATGTGTGTGTTAATGAATTGGAGGGAGGAGGAAGTCTCAGAGGAGGCTTGCTCAAATGTATTCTAAGATCGGAGCTTTCAGGGCGGGGGGATCTTTTCCTGACTCATCAGAATCACAGACTGATCTCTGCGTTGCTTCCCCTCGCTTGGATGAGAATGGAGGGGAGGAGTCGATTGGAGTCCCGATGAGGAGCCACAACAGCAGATAAGATCTCTAATTAGGAAGTCGTCCCAGTCCTCATGATCAGTGGCCGGATTAGAATCTAAAACAGCTTCTGTTGTGCAGAGGTGACTTTCACTAAACTGGAAAGGAAGCTTCGTGCCAGTTTAAATTAAAAAGTTTTGTAAAGTTGCCACCTCAAATTCATACCGTATGCAGAAGTCTTCAATGAAATGCCAACCTTTGTCTAATCCACCAGTTTAAATGGGTTGGTAGGGCCGTTTTTGGGAAGCTAGTTTAATCTGGGATTTCAGTTGCATGATTTTGCAGCTGAAATGCCAAATGAAAAATGTCCTGGGCACAAATTGTCCCTTTGTGCCTAATTTTCTGCTTTGCCCTTTGTTTGTCTCAGGTTCTCCTGGCGCTACCAGCTGCGTGAGTTTAAGAGTGAATTCCGCGTGGTGGCCATTGACATGCGAGGATACGGCGAGTCAGACTTGCCGCTCTCTGTTGACAGTTACCACTTAGATTACCTGGTGACCGACATCAAGGACATAGTGGAGTACCTGGGTGAGTGAACGCAGGATCGGACTCTCTCTAGTAACTAGGATGGCAATTTCGACACGGAAGATCGAACAGTTTCGAGACACACCAGTGTTGTTCGGTGTTCTGACAACTGTTTGGAAACTTCTCACGCAGATATCACACACACCACAACACATTTTCAATGAATCAAGGGAAAGGATTTATTATAAACTGGTATAGAACAGTTGGCACAAATTAAAATGTAGACATAATCATCATCTCATATAAGTATAATAAACAAAACATAGTTGTCAGTGCCATGACATAGATGTGATAAGATAAATGTGATAAGATAAATATTTAATAAACCATATACCACCTGTGACACAGCACATACACATTTATATATACATAAAACACAAGGCTGTAAAGTGATGGAGGCATTTACTTCCAATGATAACTTTATTGTTCTACTCAGCTCTGGACAACATGTCAGCCATATGTCCTGCAGCTCTCCTCTGTACTGTCATAAAACCCCTCCTTTACAACACTACCTTAAAGGACACCCATTTTGCATATTTGAGCCTAATGTATTCAATTTTCATACACGTAAGATTACTGACAACCATTTCCCAAAGTATTTCAGCTTTCCTTATATTTTGCAAAATTTCTTAATCTTTCAAAATAAAATATTCACGCAATATACCCACCTTAAAAATCGATGTTTTGCCTGCTAATAGTTAAGCAGCTTTATGAGGTCACAGTCGTTTAAATTTTTCAATAAATGCAGGTGTTCTTTTGGGACTGTATTCCCTGGTGGAGACATACATTCATTCCACACTTTTTATTGTGCTTAAATGTTAAAATTACAAAACTTCAAAAAAACCTGAATACACGTCTTGTTCACGATGATGGATTACCCAAGAACGTTTCAAGTATCAACAAGTTAAATTTAATAGCGTACCAGAATGAACTGAAACCAATGGAGGTCTGGAAGGTAGGAAAAACATTTTTAATTCACCGTTCCAGTAGTATGCTTTGGGAAATGATTGTCAGTAACATTACGTGTATGAAAATTGAATACATGAGGCTCAAACATGCAAAATGGCCGGTATGGTCCTTTAAAAGACTTAATAATGTCACATCATAGATTTGACCATATGACAAAGGCCTCTATCGGTAATTGGCGGTTTGATTGCATCTGAACGGAAACTTCACGTTTTGGAGCAGGAGGCATTCAACACTGCTGCAGTTACAACGCCTGCCAGCAGATGCCAGCATTGAGCGAGATGCTTCAAAACAATATAGCTATGTATGGAGACGTTTCGAAGCCGTCCAAATTGCCATCCCAAATAATAACTCTGAGGAATGGCCACTGATTTGATGTCGTCATGAGTGGAAAAATCAGGCTGCTTGGTGGCGTGCTGTGGACAGAACTCAGGCCCGCAGCGTGACAAACTTCCTGTGACTCATTCTTACTGATGGAACACTGCACAGATTCAGAACCCACAGCCTGCCGACAGCATGCTCACACTAGCAGGGAGATGTTATTCTGGCCTGGAGCTGTCTGCAAACACACACATCCATGAACTTTTACTTGGACAGCTCATTTTTTTTCCTCTTTTACTAACCAGCATATCACATTTTGTCAGCACTTGTTACATAACTTTTCTCAGCGGAGAAGCCCTGTTGTCACCAAGTTTCTCTTGGCGTCTGCACTAGTACTGTAGGCTGCCTGGAAAAATTCTGACTTGGTCTTCTCCTTCACACCTGTCATTACATTTTCAAGTTGTTAAATCTGCAATTTCAGCCTCGTTGCATGAAAACTGGAGGAATTCAGACTCGCGTATCTTAGTTTTGCTATTTTCACTGAGGAGTGAAAACACACACTGTCATCTCCTCGTTATTATGTGTTAATTGACTGAGCTCTTCTTCGGGCAGCATTTTTGAAAAGAAAACAACATAAAAAGTTTATATTCTGTGGCACGACGGCTTAGTGGCTAGCACGGTTGCCTCACAATAACATGGTCCTGGGTTTGAATGTGACTGGGTCCGTTCTGTGTGGAGCTTGTATGTTCTTCTCGTATCTGCCTGAGTTTCCTCCCACCTTCCAAAGAAGTGCAGTTAGGTGAAGTGGAAACTCTAAATCAGGGCTGCTCAAATACAAATCTTAAAGGTCCACAAAGAAAATTTTCATTAAGACAAAGGTCTGTTTATTAAAGGACAGTACCACCCATTCTGCATGTTTGAGCCTAATATATTCAATTTTCATACATGTAACGTTACTGACAATTATTTCCCAAAACATACTACTGGAACAGTGAATTAAAAATGTTTTTCCTACCTTCCAGACCGCCATTGGTTTCAGTTCATTCTAGTACGCTATTACAGTCAACTTGTTGATACTTGAAATGTTCTTGAGATAGGTAATCCATCATCACCAACAAGACGTGTACTCAGGTTTTTTAGAAGTTCTGTAATTTTAGTGTTAAAGTGCAATAAAAACGCGTGGAGTGAATGTATGTCTCCACCAGGGAATATAGTCCCAAAAGAAGACCTGCGTTTATGGAAAAATTTAAAGGAC
>VXCM01005950.1:11030-30467 GCA_014773175.1 Lucifuga dentata
TGTGGGGGGGGGGGGTATTGCTTGAGTATTTGAATTAATGACCGCTTTGATAGGTGGTTTTACCAGATCTGCTAATTTTTCAAACTTTAAGTGATACGCCCACCTTAAAATTCAATTCCCTGGTAGAGACATACACTTTTTCTGTGCTCCTTGTTGGACCAGTTAAATTAAGTAACTTCAACAAAAACTAAGAACGACATTTTGGGTTTCTGTGATGGATTACTCATCTCAAGGACTTTTCAAGTCTCTAAAGGTTTTTTTTTTTTTTTTTTTTTTNTTTTTTTTTTTTTTTTTTCTTTTCCCCCCCATAGCGTAGTGGATGAACTGAAACAATGGCTGTCTGGAAGGTAGGAAAAACAAAATCAAAACTTTAGCATCATGTTTTGGAAAATGGTTGGCAGTAATGTAACATACAGGTTGTATATATTGTATATATTATGCAAAATCACCGGTGTGCTCCTTTAAGTCCTTAATACATGTCAGTATTGAGATGCTTGCTGCATAAACTGCTGCTCAGGTAAAGGGGATTATTTTGGAGGGACGGGACGGCTAATGTGATCAGGATCCCTCAGATTGGATGTTCTGACGTTGATCTGCGTTTGCCTCATGCCATGACCTTCATTCATTTGCTGGGTGTAAATATCCTCTGAGGGATCCAGCAGCGACTCTGTATTGATTTTCAACCGCTGCCGTGCATTTTGATAAACGACGTGTCATCAGCCTGACCGTGTTGTGCATCCAGCTTCTATCACGATCATCAGGATGCCTCTTCTGCTGAAATAATGTAAGTGTGGTAATGCTGATTTGATTTCTTCCCCCCAAGGGTACAACAGATGTTGCCTCGTTGGCCACGACTGGGGCGGAACCATAGCGTGGCTGTTTGCCATCCACTACCCAGAGATGGTGACGAAACTGATCGTGTTAAACTGCCCGCACCCGTCTGTCTTCACAGGTACGCCTTCAGTTTGAGAAGGATCGATCTATCAATTGTCTTAATTTTTTCTAAAGAAAGCCAGTTTTCTGCATACTAATTAGAGAGGTTATGCTTTGGCTCTTGGATTACTGTCATTGTTAGTATAATTAATTAGGAGGTATTGCTTCAATTTCATGTTTGCATTCATCTGCTAATTCCACTTCTTCCTCGAGGGGAAGATGATGGGATGCTAATTACAAGAGGCTAACTAATGTTTTAATGTGAAGATGGAACAGCTGGTTTAATTGGGAGACAGAGAGGCAAAGTCCTTGAGAGTCATCACATCCACAGCCCCTGCGCGTGCGTGTATGTGTGTATGTGAGAGCCTGCCTTTCAGTCTTTGAGACGTTTATCTCCTCTCTTCTCTTTCAGATTACGCTCTGCGTCATCCCAGCCAGCTGCTGAAATCCAGTCATTTCTTTTTCTTCCAGCTGCCTCGTTTTCCAGAGCTCATGCTGTCCATCAATGATTTCAAGGTGCTCTGTTGTTATTTCTGGCCTTAAGGTCAAAGTTGTGTGTGTGTGTGTGTGTGTGTGTGTGTGTGTGTCTGTCTGTCGTGTGCATGCAGGCGTGATCATGTGTGCATTGGTGTAGTTTACATGTACAGACTATTTTTAGTGTTTGCATCATATGTGGCTGCTGTGAAATAGGTTAACGGTAGTTAATCACATGACGAGCTGATTTACTGTTTTGTGGAACATCACATGTAATGTTAGATGCCTTATTGTTGCTTATATTAAAATATGTCTTTCAAATTCAGTCATGTTTCCGATTAAAGAACCATCTTTATTACATGTCAAAACGCATAGTTTAAGTTTTAGTCATATTAGCAGCTATTTAACAACTACAACTGTGTGCGTCTTCTTTCAGTTTAGTGTATATACTCAAGTATTTATTACCAAATTTCACAAAGCAAATCAGGGGGTCGGTTTATACATGAGAAATTCAAATTTGATCTCAGGAGGAAATTTCCAGCAAATACCACCAGAAATACTACCATTACCACTACCCATGGAAAATAGTTTAAATCATACCTTAGAATGAGATATTTCCTGACTAAACATCTTATCCAGCACATTTTGCGGTAGCCAGTAAGCTCTGCTGTGATTGGCCAGTTACGGTAATCATCTGCTGAAATAAATATCATGTTTACCGGTACGTGGATTATTTTCAGAGACTCACAGGAATACTATGACAATACCCAGAAAAACAGGTAATTTGCTAAACAACTAAGTTGATGGAACAACATCAGGGGATCGGCTTATATACGAGATCGGCTTATACTGGAGTATATACGGTGCTTTAAAAAATCTAACTGACTTCTTATTTTGAGTAAACTGAAGATTTTTTTAAATTTCATATCATGTCAGAAAACTAGTAATAATGAATACTCTTCACTTATTTGGACATTTGCTAATAGGATTTTTGGGAATAGAAGCACAGGATATGCTGCGGTGGAGCAGAGCCATAGCTTACATGAGAATCAATTTTTCCTCTCTCGGTACTGTTTCTGACTTCTATTACTGCAGCAGTGACATGAGTGACCTTGTTTATGAATTTTGTCCAGATCAAATCGCACCAGTCACATAAACTCACTCGGCATGTCCTGCTGCTTCCTCTGCAGGCTGTAAAGGGCTTATTCACCAGTCGCAGCACGGGGATTGTGAGAAAAGGCCGATGGCTCACCACAGAGGACTTGGAGGCATATCTGTACGCGCTGTCCCAGCCAGGAGCTCTGACCGGAGCCCTCAACTATTATAGGAATGTCTTCAGGTATGGAGTAACTCAGACTGCACAAGCAGGATTCTCTCAAATTAATATCTTTCTGTTTTTTTTCATGGCCACGCTTGATATTTGAGTTTGACATAGCTGATTTCTAGAAATGTACACATGGAATAATCGTGAGCTGATGTCATCAGAGACTAGTTCACTGTTACAGGCGGGCTTTACCTGTCAGTGTTTAGCTGTGTGTGCACAAATAAGAAGTCATATAATGGATATTGTGTGCATTTCCAGAAAGCTCACTTTACACACCAAAAAAATGCGCATTTGACGCTTTCTCGCTTATGCAAAATTCAGCAGGATCCTCCTGGGACAAAGCACTTTAGGACAGAAGCATTGTCCTCTGTCAAAGATCTCACAAATATTATATTTATTGTTACATGTGTAATCAGCCTGCTGATTAAAGGACCATACCAATGATTGTATGTTTGAGCCCAATATAGACAATCCACATGTTACGTTACTGACAACCATTTCCCAAAATATACAACTTTAGCTGTAAATTTTAGATTGTTTTTCCTATCTTCCAGACTGCCGTTGACTTCAGTTCATTCCAGTACGCTATAAAACTCAACTTGTAAAGAGTTGAAACAAGCTTGAGATACATTAATCCATCACAGCGAACAAGATGCCTATTAGGTTCTTTTGCCAAAGCAACTTTATTTAACCGATCCAGCACGGAACTGCACGGAAGACAATGTACGTCTCCGCTAGGAAATATCTTCCCAGGAGAGGACTCTTACAGAGAAATTAAAATGACCGTGCCTTCTACAGTCCTGCGTAAGTGTTAGAAGGCGAAAACACTGAATTGTAAGTTGTGTATCACCTGAACATTTGATTTTGAAAGATAACAGGCAAACTAAAATGCAGTTTTATGTTTTGGAAATTGGTTGTCAGCAATGTAATACACACTCAGTGGCCAGAAAAATAGAAAACACTTGTTCTTTGTAATATAATCCAATACAACAGTCCTGTAATAAATACTAACTTTATGAAAGTAATACTCTTCAGTAGCTGATGACAGTCAGAGGTGTTGATTCAGTTCTAAGGTCTTTTTTTGAGGTTGGGGTCTGTGTTGTGTCTACCTCATTCATGTAAGTGAATGAGGTAGGCAAAATAATAGAATATAACGCAGTCCAATACAGCACCTCCACAAAGTACAGCCTCAAAAGCGTAGCATGAAATTGAGACAGCATACAAATAACTTGAATAGCAATCTGAACAAAAATTTAACCTTTTAAGTAAGATATATTGCAGGACTGGATTGGAGGTCCAGGAATGGACAAGTGTTTCTATTTTCTGGCCAGAGTGTGTATGCAGGTTATGTATGTTCGGCTCAAACGTGCACGACTGTCGGTACAGTCCTTTAAAGAGTTATCGACCCAAATCAAACTGCATTTGAGGGCATGTGTGTTTGATGTGTGAACTGTGTGTGCGTGGATGAACATGCCATCTGCTCCCTTCTTAAACAATGTCCGTAAATGCCTACATAGAAGAAATCTCACTGACCCATCACCAATTAGTCTCTCCATGCGTGCACGCCTGAGCAGCACAGACATGACAGAAAACTCAGAAACATTCAACAGTATGGCATGAGCAATGTTAAATGCCTTTGGTTTTTTTTTTGTGAACTCATGGTTTCTTTAAGTGTTATACACAAATTATACAAACAAAAGAATTATATATATACAGTACACATTTATAGACATATATTGATATATAGATAAAGATAAATGTGTGAATCACTCTTAAATAGATTTTACCATTTATAATATTGCTTTTTAAAAGTGGATGTTATAATATTTGCTCTATATACCTAGAGAAATATGCTATTAACTGTGCTTACCTTTGACCTGTTAAAATCTTTGACCTGTTATTGCTTGGTAATTCTTCCTGTCTCACAATATACTGTATATATATATATATATATATAATGTTTACTCAGGTTGCCTTTGTTTTATGTTAAAATTTTTGTTTGAAGATCTGAAAAAATTTAGTATGAGATATATACAAAAGAAAGCTAGACAGACATGAGGAGGGGTCGAATACTTTTTTCACTGTATATACGTAAATAAATATATATATCTATAGATATATATATCTATAGATATATCTATAGATATATATATACAAATATTAAATATTTAATATAGTAAGTAAGCATTTCAGTCCCAGAAAACTCAGCACAGTGAATGATCATATCAACCAAAAATGTTGATAGCAAGCCATGAAATCCAGAACAGAGACAGAGTTCAATAGGTCAGATCCAAACATATCAATTACATAGTACAATAGACGACCCATTTACCAAATATTCAGCATCCATCTAGCAAATGCCATTTAAAGAGAGAATTCACATATGTAATTCGTTGATATTGTATTGCTCTGTTTTCATTCGTGAATTGAAATGAAGACCATTCTAAGCTACAGAGCAGAGATTCTAACTCAGAATCAAAGGAGTCCAAAACATGATGACGACATCTACTCACGTCTCGATGCTCTGATTTCTAGCATAGCGGAAGCTTAACGTCACTATATTATGCGAACCTGAAGAAATAAAACAGTAAAGTTTCCTTATAAAATCTCTTTTACATAAAAATTTTTTGGAAGCACTACTCTGGCTCTTTTCTCATTTCATTCCACAGCTCCCTGCCACTCAGGCAGAATAATGTCAGGTCTCCAGTTCTGCTGCTGTGGGGTNTCCACAGCTCCCTGCCACTCAGGCAGAATAATGTCAGGTCTCCAGTTCTGCTGCTGTGGGGTGAAAGAGACGCTTTTCTGGAGCAGGAAATGGCCGAGGCGTGCCGCCTCTACATCAGGAATCACTTCCGCCTCAACATCATTTCTGGGGCCAGTCACTGGCTACAGCAGGAACAGCCCGATATAGTGAACACCCTCATTTGGACCTTCCTCAAGGAGGGCGAGGGACGCAAAGGCTACAGGAACTGAATCTACAGCCAGCCCTCCTCCAGCAAGCCCCTCCCCCACCTTTCCACACCTGGAAGCCTGGAATATGCCTGTGACACAAACCAACATAACAATAATGCAACATTCTATAAATATTCTACATTTCAGATATTTTTTAAAGAACTCAGTGGTAAGGGAAGGAGTTAAAGCACACATCTGTGGAGAGGAACACCCAGCACTATATGTGACGCATATTCAAGATGTTTTTTGCACATGACGTCCGCCTTAAAGTCTGTCGGTTACAGCATTACAAATGTGTGGCAAAAATCCTCGTGACTTGTATTGTGTGGTGCCTTTTGACTTTGGAGTTGTCGCGGTGTGAAGGTGCACCGCAATGTCATCTGCTGTACTTGTGTGTTTGACCAGGTCGCTCCACTCTGCTTTAGGCACAGTCCTGTGGGAGCCCGATTCTCCCACTCCCTTTATCAGGTAGTATTGTCTAAAGGAGTTTTTCTTTTTCTTTTTTGTATTTTGTCCTCAAAGACACTTGCTAAAATGTAGAGAATATGTTAATCTTGATCTTCCTGTATAGAAATGTCAATGATGGTTGATTATTGTGCTCTTTTTGTATCTCTTCCTACACACTGCAATTTGGAATTCACTGAGCCAGGTCAACACCATTTAATTTTATAAATAAAGTGAGTTAGTGTCAATCTTTCTGAGTATGGTGCTCTTTCAAATTATTGTTCCTGATAAGAATGAGGTGTTTAGAACCGTGAAATGTGCCTCACACAAGTCTATCAAGATGAAAAGTGATAGGAATAGCATTGGACTTGTGAGGTAGTGTTTGATGTTGGTTATTTTGGGTCTGCTCCCTACAACAAACTGCTATTTATAATTTCATATTTTTAATTTTGCCACAGAATAATGCTGATGATGTGGAACAACATCGACATGACCATGCATGATTTTTGTACATCAGTCAGTCACATAAACAGGTTTTAGTGCTGTGCCAGCTATACACACGCAGACACACACACACACATAACCAAGCCATTGTAGCAAAGCGATTGCAATATTTTTCAGTCTGCTTCAAACGAGCAAAAAACATGGGTGTATTTGGGTTTAAACAATTACTTTATTTTTTTTCACCATTATATTTTATTGCTAATTAGACTTAAAAATAGACTTAAAATAGAACATAGACCATTGCTTAAAATAGACCATAATACTAACCTGACTGAAGAGAACTCTGCTTTGGTAAGTTTGACAAAATTGTAATTTTCCATAATGTTTTGCTCTTTTATTGAGCTGAAAATATTATTTCTCAAAGCTCATTTTTCCAACATCGACACGACCATTATTTTTGTACATCAGTCAGTCTTACATAAACAGGTTTTAGTGTTTTATGTCTTTTCTATCTTTTGTGAGTTTTGATTCACCAAATATTAAATATTACAGCAACTTGCTCTGCGGTTGTTTGTTAAAATCAAATTATTTGACATAATTTTCGTTGTTGACAGATAGTAGAACGATTCAGGAGCGGCACATGACGTCATCGCCGCTCCGCGCCTGCTCCTTTGTTGCCTTTAAGAACAGTCGGATTATATTAGTATTGTTTTCCAAATACCTAGTGAGGTCACGTAAACTGCAGGTAAGTATTACAACAATATTAATGATTCGTTCTTTTTCAATTCTCACTGATGAAACAGACCTAATGGGTTAAACTGATTACAAAATGGATTCTTTGTATTGAGTTTCTCTTGTTTCTAATGGTGAGTGGCTATGGCATAACCATAATACAATCCAAAGTATCCTGACAGAAAAATAACATGGAGCATTAGCAAACAATTCCCTACTTACACATCAAACAATGCAACATCAACAACCCAGTGGACTTGCTTACAACTGCCTGATATTCGCCTATTAGGCCTGATTTGATATCAGAGCTAAAGAGTTTATAGTCATAATTCTCTGTGGGTTTGTCACTATGTACAACCCCTTGTAAATGTGTTACAGTTTCATTTGGTTGTAATTGTACAATGGTCTTTAGAGATACACAGGTCAACTCAAATCAAATTCATCTGAGAATGCAGCCTAATAAATCGTTTTTATATTCCACAACATCCAAGCCGTTTCTAGTTTACAGCAGAGGACACACTATCTCTTTATCTTCTCGTTATTGCAGACCAAAAACATTTATTTGGGAGGTTCCACTGGATTTACGAGTTTGGGAGCAGTATCTGAAGGCAGCACTTTGAGCCAAACCTACACTGCGCATGTGCAGCACCCCTGACATTTCCTGTCGTGACGTAATAGGCCACTCCTGGTTGTATTTGAAGGCTTGCTGCTGGTGGGCGACGAACAGCGTGCGGTGATGTCAACAACAGCGGTCAGTGGGTCAGCCTGATAATAAGCATAATGTATTCATGGGAACTTTCTCCTTATAAATCAAATTATTAACAGGTATTTATAGCTGTAATTATTCAGTTTTATCACCAGATATTCAGCGTTGGTCTGAGGTTCAATAAGATAACTGGCGGCGGCTCGTGTTAGCTAGTGCTAGCATGCTAGCTCACAGAGGAAAATGAGATGTCCTGGTTTGTTTTACAGCACAGACTCGTTGCCGGTAGACGAGCATCAGAATACGTGCGTAGGTGTGGGTGTGGCTAGGTGTGTTTCATTATGAAGGGAGGATTCATAAAATAAATGAAAACCTGCCACAACCGTTGAAAAAGTNGTGTGTTTCATTATGAAGGGAGGATTCATAAAATAAATGAAAACCTGCCACAACCGTTGAAAAAGTGATTATTTGTGCTTGTAGAAGTTTACCTTGTTCTCTCTCCTCTCTCAGAGAACAACTGAAATGAAGCCATGATCAACGAGGCAGCCAGAGAGTTCCAGGCCAAAGAGCGAAGTCACAAAAAGCAGCTGAAGAGATGCTTATCATCTGCTTTGTCTGCAGATCTGAACAGGTAAAACATGACACCATGCACTGAACCTGGTATCTGCACATAGGAATGGGTTATATGTTCAAATCATGTGTGCATGTGTACAGTTCCACAAACACCTGGGTCCTAAAGGCAGGGTCACCTAAAAGGGGGGACAACCATATCAGGTGTCCTGGGCCAAGGGGGTGCCCAAGAAAGCCGTCTTGCTTTCAAATAATTTTCTAGGATTTTTTTTTTTTTTTTTTTTTTGCCAAATATGGTTATTTGCAAAAACTTTATTTAGCATATGGGAGTCAAATAAAACCTGTAAGTTGCATTTCCATATTTTTCTTGGCAGAGCGATCTAAAATAATTTAATGTTCCCTGTTAAGAGGAAAATGGTTTGGTTCGCAGCGCACAGTAAAGTCAAAAGTTTACCCCTCTCTTGCCGTCTGTAAATTCTCAAAATAAGCAAAAGTCACATGTTCAGAAAAAGAGAAATGAAGGGAAAATGAGAGCAGAGGTGCTGGGAACATGGCCCATTATTTGAAAACAGACACTGGAGAGGAAGACGCCTTTCTCCGCCTCTCACCCTTTCTCCGCCCTGATGAAGAGTCTTCTCGTGCTTCACCAGGTTGCTGCAGGAGGAGCTGGAGGCAGATGTTTCTCTGTTTTCGGGCTCCGGCTCTATGCGAGCGCACAGAGCCGTGCTGTTGGCCAGAGCTCCTCACATCCTTCACAGCGCTCACAAAGACCCCACTACCATCCATCTACCGGGCTATGAAATCTCCACGCTGAATGATTTCATCAGGTAAGCCACAGGCCAAAGTGTGGAACGCAGTTTTCTGTTTTTGACACAAGGGATTCTTGTTTAATGCCTTTTTTTTTCTGAATACAAACACCGGTTAATAGATTTACCTACAGGTTCTGCTTTACACCTACTTTCTGGAAGATATGTTTTCTTTCCAACGCAGTTTCAGTGGCATCCTGACAGAGGGCGCCAAATAGACCGTGTTAAATCTACAGTTTTTGTTGGTGTTTGTCGGTTTCAGGAAGCATTTTAAATGCTGTGAGTAATTAATAATACATTTTTGTTGAGCATTTATAATCATTTAAGTTCACATCTTGTGTCAAGGCTTTACCAGCACAACCTCAGTGCACTCTGTCTCTTTGGACCACTCAGTTATTGTGCATTAAAGGACCATACCAGTGACCGTGCATGTTTGAGTCCAAAATCCACATACACGTTATGTTACTGAAGTCATTTCCCCAAACCTACTACATTAGTGTTAATTTTAGATTTATTTTTCCTACCGTCCAGACTGCCATTGAGTTCATTCAGTTCATTCCAACACGCTATAAAATTAACTTGTAGAGACTTGAAACATGCTTGAAATACATAATTCATCATAGCGAACAACACGTCTATTAGGTTTTTTTGTTGAAATAACTTTATTAACTGATCCAACCTGGAGCTGCACGGAAGACAATGTATGTCTCTGCCGGGAAATATAGTCCCAGGAGAAGATGGCTTTTATAGAGAATTAAAGTGACCGTGCCTTCTACAATCGTGCAAAAGAGTGGTGTGTGTATCACCTGAACATTTGATTTTGAAAGATTAAGGGATTAAAAAAAATAACAGGAAAACTAAAATGCAGTTTTGTATTTTGGAGATGTTTGTCAGTAAGGTAACATACTGTATATGCAGGTTGTATATATTGGGCTCAAACATGCACAGTCGCCGGTATGGTCCTTTAACAAATTGTAGGGTTATTGTTTGGCTGGAATCCACAGCGTCACAGAGCGTAAGGCCGTTTTCATACACGGAAGCTGTAACATGAATTACTGAGGCTGTGCTGGGTTCAGTTATGTGGAGGATTGTAGCTCAGCCTGATGTTTCTGACAGTTTACGTCTTTTTCGTCTCGTCAGATTGGAAACGCTGCATGAGGCATTTCTGTGGACGGTGAAGTTGTCAGGCTAAAATTTAATTTGTAATAAAGTTGATTGTTCGCAGCTCACTTTATGAAATATTTTATGTTTTTATGTTGCACTATCCAATCTGATGAAGACTTATTGGTTTTACCGGTTAGTGTGTGGAGGGATGATTTTACTCGTCATCCCTTTTTTTAACATTATAAAACTTAGAGTTACAGTATATTTTTGTATTATAATTTTTTTTTTTTTTTTTTTTTTGATTCCCTCAAGCAAAGTCTGTAGCAATGCAGATTTATGTGTGAAGGGCTCAAATAGTCCTTGAGAGACCTTAGGTGCTGCTGATTTCACCTTAAGACCACCCTTTGCCCTCGAGCTTGACTTGTAAGGAAGAAGCCATGTGAAAGGCTGTAAGGGCAGACAGACATTAGGACTGAGCGCATGTTCATAAAATAGTCTGAGAGTCAGGGAGATGTCAAACACATTCTGTATAAATGTTCACAATGCTGAGAAGAGTTCTAATCAGTCTTAAAGGACCATACCATCCATTTTGCAAGTTTGAGCCTAATATATTCAATTTTCATACATGTTACGTTCCTGACAATCATTTCCCAAAGCATACTACTGGAATGGTGAATTAAAAAAAATTTCCTACATTCCAGACCTCCATTGGTTTCAGTTCATTCTGGTACGCTATTAAAATCAACTTCTTGATACTTGAAACGTTTTTGGGATAGGTAATCCATCATTGCAAACAAGACGTTTATTCAGGTTTTCTTTAGAAGTTATGTAATTTTGGTGTTTAAGCACAATAAAAAGCGCAGAGTGAACATATGTCTCCACCGGGAAATATAGTCCTAAAAGAAGACCTGCGTTTATCGAAAAATTAAAACGACCTTGACTTCATAATGTTGCATAACTATTAGCAGGCGAAACATGGATTTTTAAGGTGGGTGTATCACTTGAATATTTGAAAGATTAAGAGGTTTTGCAAAATGTCAGGAAAGCTGAAATACAGTTTTATCCTTTGGGAAATGATTATCAGTAATGTAACATGTATGAAAATTGAATATATTAGGCTCAAACATGCAAAATGGATGATATGTTCCTTTAAAATCAGAATGCCGCTACATTAAAACAGCTCTGTGCTTTAACAACAGACCAGTAGTCTGGCATCATATTCATAAACAATGACCAACCATTTTGGACCATTGTGGTGCAGAGAACTGAGTCGTTCATGCCAAACATCACCAGCAGTTGCGAGCGTGGAATAGTGACAGAACGGAAAGAGTGGCTGCTGCTTCTCTGTGATAGAATGAGGGGTTTACTGATTTGGGATAAGTTGTGATGATGACCTGTCTTTGGAGATGTTCTCATGACAGAATGGGATGAGACTCCAGGGATTGACCAAGAGCAAGTCACATAATAAGGCAAAAAAGTAATTTGTAATAAGTCACCTTTAACTGTTGAACACACCTGAGCTCTATTTCAACCACAGTGGTGTAAATTATTCCAACGTTTCTCAGGTGCTTCACTGAGAAAACCAGAAACTCTTTCATAAATAGAATAAAAAGCCAGACCCGGGTTTAAAGAGGTGTGAAAGAACCCGTTTCATTTAACTTTTGGAGTCTCTCTCCTGCAGGCGAGTGTACACAGCAGACCAGAGAATGCACCTGCATGGAATAAACCCAGACGCTTATTCAGATGGGATAACCCCAGACACTGAAGGCTCGCTGCCAGCAAGTAAGACATCTGTCCCTGAGCCACCAGACCTTCATACTTCCAATAACTCAGGTAAACCCATCAATTCTCTAGGAAGGTTTATTGGAGATTTTCCATGTTTGAGTCCATTAAATACAACCTGCATCCATGTTATTATTGTTACTTCCAACCATTGACTGAAATAAAAACAGTATTTTATTTTCACGTTGTGTTATGTTTCACATTTTGCCAAATCCCCTAACCTTTCAAAATCAAATGTTCAGGTGATACACTCACCTGAAAGGACCATACTGGCCATTTTGCATGTTTGAACCTAATACATTCAATTTTCATACATGTTATGTTACTGACAATCGTTTCCCAAAGGATAAAACTGTATTTCAGCTTTCCNTTTCATACATGTTATGTTACTGACAATCGTTTCCCAAAGGATAAAACTGTATTTCAGCTTTCCTGACATTTTGCAAAATCTCTTTCATAATCAAATATTCAAGTGATACACCCACCTTAGAAATCGATGTTTCACCTGCTAATAGTTACACAGCCTGATGAAGTCATGGTCGTTTAAACTATTCCACAAATGCAGGTCTACTTTTGGGACTATATTCCCTGGTGGAGGCATACATTCACTCCACACTTTTTATTGTGCTTAAACGCTAANTGGGACTATATTCCCTGGTGGAGGCATACATTCACTCCACACTTTTTATTGTGCTTAAACGCTAAATTTATGTAACTTCTAAAAAAAACCTGAATACACGTCTTGTTGGTGATGTTGGATTACCTATCCCAAGAACATTTCAAGTATCAACAAGTTGATTTTAATAGCGTACCAGAATGAACTGAAACCAATGGCGGTCTGGAAAGTAGGAAATTTTTTTTTTTTAAATTCATCTTTCCAGTAGTATGCTTTGGGAAATGATTGTCAGTAACGTTACATGTATGAAAATTGAATACATTAGGCTCAAACATGCGAAATGGGTGGTATGATCCTTTAAAATTCAATGTTTCTCTTCCTAACACATACGTCGGAATGTAGAAGACACAGTTATTTTTCATTTCTTGGTAAAAGCCATTTTCCCCAGGACTATATTTCCTGGCGGAGACATACATTTTCTTCCGTGCAGCTCTATATTGGACGGTTCAAATTCGATGTTTGGTTTGCTGTGACAGATTACTCACCTCAAGCACATTCCAAGTCTCTACAACTTGATTTTTATGGCCTACTGGAATAAAATTAAACCTATGACAGTCTGGAAGGTAGGAAAAACAAATCTAAGTACAGCTCCAGTAGCATATTGTGGAAAATGGCTGGCAGTAATGCGTGAAACATGCAAATTCACCAGTATGCTCCTTTAAGAGCGAATCACATTTAGATTCCTGTTGGTGTTACTGCAGATTGCATCATCACCATGCTATGAGTAATGAGGATTCAGCCATGCTTCAGGTTTTTACAGCATTTACAGTTTAGTGGATTTATGATTTATGAATGCATTCTGCCGCCTTCTTCATCTCCCTCCTCTTCCTAATTATCAGACATCTTCTGTCCAGATGCTGTTATCGAGCCAGCCTCGGGCCTTGGCGCCGACTTGCTGGACCTGTACCGGAGGGGAGAGCAGTGTGACATCACCATCCAAGTAGCAGAGCAGGTTTTCTCCTGCCACAGGTAGAATTATTGATATTGATGTTTCAGTCCTCTTTATTGACATATAAGAGCTCCGTCTGTTTTTTTGTTCTTTTAGCATGGTTTTTTATACTGTAGATGCTGTGCACAGTAAGAACACGTACAAGTCATACGACAGCAGCAGCTGGAGGTTCTCCATCCTCTGCTGGCTGGTGCTCAGCGTGGAGCATCAGCAGTGGTCATTCAGTGATGCAGAGGTCGTAGTTCCATAGTCGCTAGTAACCATGGCGACTGGTTTCTCCCAGCTTATGCTCAGGAGAACATCTAGTCAATGAAAGTTTAACAATAAAAAGCTGGGATATTTTCTGAATCACAAGAGCTCTGCAACACTGATCTGAATGAGTAGTGCAGTGCCCATTCAAAACATACGTGTTCGGAACGGGCCAGACTTTATGGTGTGCGCCGCAGCCTGCCATAATTTAGTACTGTATGTCCTCATGAGCTAGCTTTGTTTGCTGTACTGGGTCAGGTTGAGACCGTGTCACTGGACCAGAGCATATGTTGCCATGCCTGGAGCGTATCCTGCCATGTGGACTACTTTTTACCAGCACAGCTCAATTCGAGAACCGCTCATCCAAACAACTTCACTTGCACGTCCTTGGGTCCTGAGCAGTAAACCTGCTGAATATCAGCTTCATACAGAGCCAGGTTTCTAGAGATGTTGGTGCCACAGCATTGTTTCCCACAGGTTGAAAACATACTTTTGGCAGTGGGTTATGTGGCATGTGACGGGTGGGTTCAGTGATAAACTTACCGAGAAGGAGTGTAGACGAAACGAGACGCACACAGATAGCGTAGTCGGACATTCGGTTTCACTTTCTCGCTTTCTCCGCTTTTGCTTTCTTGGGGCTGCCCAAGTGTACAGCCTATGTATGGGCGTGTCAGTGTGTGTATGTGTGTCGCAGTTGTATTGTTTTTAAGGCTGGGTTGTCCCGCAAAACCTGGGCAGCCCAGGGCCACCCAAGTTTCGCCTATGTATGGGAAACACTACACAGACAGACAGAGATTCCTGCCTTTATAGTTAGATAATCCCCACACACACACTACACAAGTTACCTGTGCCTGCGTTGAAGCGCACACAGTGTTTTATTGTGGTGAGCTTACATTTGAATTTTGCAATTAACTAACTCCCCAGGTGTGGAAACTGAGCCTTCCAGGTTAATTATTATAGATTAAAGGACCATACCAACCATTTTTCATGTTTGAGCCTAATATATTCAATTTTCATACACGTAACATTACTGACAATCATTTCCCAAAGCATACTACTGGAACTGTGAATTTAAAAATGTTTTCTTACCTTCCAGACCACCATTGGTTTCAGTTCATTCTGGTACACTATTAAAATCAACTTGTTGATACTTGAAACGTTCTTGGGATAGGTAATCCATCATCACCAACAAGATGTGTATTCAGGTTTTTTGTAGAAATTATGTAATTTTAGTGTTTAAGCTCAATACAAAGTGTGGAGTGAATGTACGCCTCCACCAGGGAATATAGTCCCAAAAGAAGACTTGCGTTAATGGAAAAATTTAAAGGACTGTGACTTCATAAGGCTGTGTAACTATTAGCAGGAGAAACATGGATTTTTAAGGTGGGTGTATCACTTGAATATTTGATTTTGAAAGATTAAGAGATTTTGCAAAATATCAGGAAAGCTGAAATACAGTTTTATCCTTTGGGAAATGATTGTCAGTTATGTAACATAACAGGTATGAAAATTCAAAATGTTAGGGTCAAACATGCAAAATGGGTGGTATTGTCCTTTAAGTTTCAGAAATGGTTTGGCTTTAATTATTTGAGTTACGTGAGGGCATAGAAGAGCAGGTATTTTTCTACTATCCTGCTTGCTTCACACGGCAACTGCAATAATTTCTCTGCCCTCAGGTTTTGTTTTGCACGCATGCAAATGTAAAAACTCCCTCAGAAACATAATTAAGCATATAGAATGGCCAAGACATCAGCTCACACCAGCAGAATCTAGGAATCAGAGTGCTGGCCAACAATAAGTGCACATAAATGCATTGCATAAACTCAGTGGTGGAAAAGAGAGTAACACAAGACCAAGGATTTCATTGTTGTGACTGATTTCCATTACATTACAGCTCCAAAACGTATCAGCGAGAGCAGAGTCTTGAGTGGCCAGAGATGATAAAATCATCTTCAGAGACGGCAGAACACACACAATATCAGTTTTTGTTTCCCTGCTTGTCATTTCAAAGCCACTTCAGACCTGCCACTTGACATGTGAAATATGAAAGTGGTTTGTGGAAGTGACATGCAGCTTCCTGTTCTGTGGGTTTCCAGGGCGATTCTGTGTGCACGATCGCAGTACTTCAGAGCCATGCTCAGCGGGAGCTGGATGGAGAGCTCCAGACAGTGCATCACGCTGCAGGGGTAAGACTGGATCAGGCAGGATCACAACCATACCTGTCAACATTGAACTTTGAATTGATGAAGAGTTTCAGTCATCTAGGTGGGTAGATATAAGGATGTTAAACCTCCAGTAAAGAGGTAGTTACTGTATAGTTATAGTTATATATACTGTATAGTTGTAGTTACTGGAGGTTTAACATCCTTCTGTTCTTTCATTTCTGACTGACGAAGCCATTTGGATGAATGGTGGAACATTTCAGAATTTAAAACTTGAATCCGGTTGATTTGACTCTGTTTTCATACAATATCGAGCTTTGAAAAAATGGGAGATTTTCTGGGACATGAACCCCCCTCTCTGGACCAACCCAATCTTATTCTCTCATTGAAAGCTTTGCTAGCATGACGGTATTATCTATGTTTATTGCTCCCACAAGAAACTTTTCAGTCAACTTGGTGTCCCCTGGCAAGCACTTATAATACCTCCATGCCCCACCAGGGGGTGCACCACATAATGACTGAAACAACTTGATTGGGCCAATTACATTCTGTGTAACTGTCAAAATACAGGAGATTTAGGGGAGAAATTACCAAACGGGAGCACGGTGGGAGAGGGGGTGAAAATGCGCGAGAAGCCCAGGAAAAAAGAAGAGTGTTGTCAGGTATGATTATAACACACCTCCACCTGTCCAACAAGTCTACATGCCTTTCCCAAACAATACAGATACATGTTTGCATATATTGCATTAATTATTCATGCCTTTGGAACCGAGGTGGCAGGGTTTCATTCACAACGCCACACACACACACACACACACACACACACATAGCCACCCACCGGCAGCGCAATCTCCAGTGACTCGTTCAGATTTCTCAACACCGGCACTGCAGTGTCTCCTCTGCGAGGCACATATACGTCTTCTGATCCACTGCCTGCCATCACCATCAGCACCTCCACCCACTCTCCTCTCACTGTAGCAGAGGCAAATGAGGCCTATTTTATCCTCCGGGGAAGACGCGTCACTCGCCTCAGCTTTACTGACCTGAGGATAACAGGGGAGGACGTGGCTGTCAGAATGAGGGACGACTGTGTTGACGTGCGGGGGGAAGCTGTGAAGTGGTGCTCAGGCTGCAGTCAGACGGATGCACCGTGTCTCCATGATGTTTGGATTTTTTTAGAGCTTTTGAGTTTGCAGCACTCACATTTGACACAATATGGAACCGTGTGTAAGGCAAACAAACACATAACAGCATGTGCCACATTGTTAGTCAAACCAAGCAAAGTTATCCAGATAACATTTAGAATGTTTAGTATTACGAAGGACTACTGAAGGGTTACTAAAATTAAATCCACCAAAATGCAAATACTGCATGTAGGGAGATCAAATGATAAAATAGTTAAGTATGCGGCTGGAAACGTGGAGGTTCAGGAAGTGGAAGAGGAGGATGAGGGTGTAGTAGCTGATAGTTCCCTTGAATTTCAAATGCACATTTTGGAAAAAAAATTAAAAGCCAATTCTATGTTAGCAATAATTAGAAGAACATTTAAAAATTTAATTAAGGTAACATTTCTATCACTATATAAATCTGTAGTGAGGTCCCATCTTTAATTCTCAGTTCTCAGTCTAATTCTCAGTCTGATGTCCATATAAATTAAAATGTATAGAAAAAATTGAGAAAGTTCAGAGGACAGCAACTAAACTTATTCTTGATCTTAAAGGACCATACCGGCCATTTTGCATGTTTGAGCTTAATATATTCAATTTTCATACATGTTACGTTACTGACAATCATTTCCCAAAGGATAAAACCGTATTTCAGTTTTCCTGATATTTTGCAAAATCTCTGAATTTTTCAAAATCAAATATTCAAGTGATACACCCACATTAAAAATCCATGTTTCTCCTGTTAATAGTTATGCAGCCTTATGAACGGTCATTTAAATTTTTTGATAAACACAGGTCTTCTTTTGGGACAATATTCCCTGGTGGAGACATACATTCATTCCGCACTTTTTATTATGCTTAAATGCTAAAATTACATAACTTTGAAAAAAAAAAAACCCAAATACACGTCTTGTTGGTGATGATGGATTACCTATCCCAAGAACATTTCAAGTATCAACAAGTNCTTTGGGAAATGATTGTCAGTAATGTTACATGTATGAAAATTTAATATATTAGACTCAAACATGCAAAATGGGTGGTATGGTCCTTTAAAGACCTGCCATATGAAGAGAGGTTAAGAAAACTGTATTTACCAACTTTAGTATATAGGCAACGTAGAGGAGACATGATTTAAAAATAGGTTAGATAAATTCTGGTCAACAAAGGATATTTTATATGTTTATAAAGCAGAGTTGTAATTATTTATTTATTATTGCTGATATTGATACTATTAATATTATTAATATTTAATTGTATTCTATTGTATGTTGTTTTTGTTGGTTGACTCTGGTATAGAGGTTTGTATCCTGTACCAGAAAATTTTCAGTAAATTGTAAACCTTTGCTAAATTTTAGCTAAAGTACTTGTGACACATGATTTCAAAGAGTTTATTCTGTTAACCTTTTTTTTTTTTTTTTTTTTTTTTTTTTTTTTTTTTTTTTCCCCCAGGTTAAGGCCAGATGAGATGGAGATCCTGCTACAATTCATGTATGGGGCTATTACGGATCTGCCATCACGAGCCAGTCCCAGGTACTGCGTTTGAATACTCTGTCTGGATTTAGAACACAGACCCAGAAAACATCCTGACCTGTATTTGTGTCTCCTCTCTCAGTCAGGTGATCTTGGCAGCAGACATGTTGGGCCTTGAGGGGCTGAAGGATGTAGTTGAGTTTGTTCTGACCCGAGACTACTGCCGTTTCTTTCCCAAGGTCAGACTTCCATGGAGAATCCCGCACTGCTGTAGCTTAAAAGTACCCTGGGCCCAGTTGTTCAAGAAGTTCAATCTGGATCAGAATGATTCGGATTTGGAAATCTCATGTTTTGCTATCCAGGATCAGGTAATCCATCTTACTGTTGTGCCAGTTTTTCAAAGCAACATTGGATTGGATAACCCTGATCTGGATACAAACTTTTCAAGATTACCTAATCCGGATTACTGGTGCTCTATGTAGCTACTAGCTACGTAA
>VXCM01005951.1:0-27493 GCA_014773175.1 Lucifuga dentata
CAACACAACAAACCAATCAAACAATCAATCAACACAACCAACCAATCAAACAATCAACACAACAAACCAATCAATCAACCAACCAGTTAGGAGAAGCTGTCAGAGCGTCACAAACTGCTGTAAACGTTTATTGGAGTTTAAACTGTTTTAAGCCTCATTTTCTAAAAATATGCAAAGTAAAAACAGTAAATATCAACAAAGAAAAGAGTAAACAAAAACACAGAAATACGTACAGACACCGTCCAATCAGCACACAGATGATGTATTGATCAGTGAACTTTCCGCTCTACAGCGCCTCCCTGTGGTCAGACTTTACACTCCATCATCAGAATCTTTTCATTATTAAATTATTAAAATGAAAGTTCAGCTAATTCGCTCTGATCATTTAAACATGAATTCATGGAGGGAAAAAAAAAATCTATAATCAATTATTAATATTATGGATTAATTTTCAGTCAATCAGCCAATCAATGTGCAGTTTCAGTACTGTAAATATTAAATACTGATGAGTTTATGGAACCTTCCTTCATGATTTTCTTTTCTGACTTCCTGTATGAGTGCCTGGCCTTCAAAATAAGAGCATGCAATTGTAATTGAAGAGTTCTGAAGAAAAGTTATTAAAACTAAATGAAAGCAGAATAATAATTATTAAAATAGAAAATACGACAATATGAAACTGAACAAGCAGCACATAAAACAACCATCAGAGCAGAGTGTTAAAAAAAAAAAAAGCACTAAACTTCAAAAGATTAATATTCATGTCTAATACAGAGACATCACAGAGGGAGAGGACAGCGCGTCTCATCCAGAGACACATGATCAGAGTGACGTGTTCTCACTCAGTGTGACATGTAGTGAGAAACACAAACACTGAGTTTGTGTTCCCTGGTCACTTCCCGAAGAACTTCTTGTTGAGGAGGAAGATGAGGAGGTTGACATTGATCTTGGCCTTGTCAAACATCTTCATCACAGCCATGCCCTCATACTGCAGCTGGAGCAGGTCCTTACAAATGTACAAAAATATGTTCAACTACAGGTAACCATAGTAACAATCCTCAGACTTCACACCGGTACTAAAGAGCACTGGTATGTTTGAGACATGATGAGTTTGACTAAGCTAACCCTGGCTAAAAGCCAGACCAGGCACGCTGTAGAGGAGGACCGTTAAAGGACAAATTTGGTTCGTACGGCATCAGATTGCTACCAAAATTATGAGAGCGCTAACAGCGGCATCGAGCGCTCTCAAAACATAAATGAGCACAAAAACAGAAACCGAGCTCAAAAAAATGTGTAGAGTAAAACTTCTTTCACGAGCAGCAAAAGTTGTGAATGAGTGCAGATATGAGGACTCTCTGGCTTTAGCTTAGAGCGCTCTCTGGTTTCATTTCTCCAGCCAGAATACGTCACTGATTAAGGCTTAACGAGCCGATCGCCTGTCTGTTGATGCAAAGCTAAAGCCAGACACATTAGCACAGTTTCACAAATTTTGCTCGCCACATTTTTTTTATGCTCTCGATTCCTGTTTTTGTGCTCGTTTATATTTTGAGAGCGCTCGATGCTGCTGTTAGCGCTCGTAATTTTGGCAGTAATCTGACGCCGTTAAATCAGTATTTAGATAAACTGTGGGTCTGTTTGTACCTGGTATTTGAGCAGGAACTCTTCCATCTCCACACCAAGGAAACGCGCTTTGACCTTAAAGCTTCCTTTCTCCAGTCCAGGAACAATGTCAAACACGACGTTCTTAAACCTGGAACAGGTAAGCTCAGGTCAGATGATTATCTGCTTATCCTGAGATCTGTCATTGATGTCATGTTACAGTGTAGTGAATGTGAGGTGAATGAGGAAAGTGAGAATCCTAACCACTGAAATAAAGAAATAATTTTATCATATAACGTATATGTAGTTGCATGTAACCGTAGAATGCATAAGGTCCAGGTATAGGGAATATACCAATATGTTANGTATATGTAGTTGCATGTAACCGTAGAATGCATAAGGTCCAGGTATAGGGAATATACCAATATGTTAATTTCCACAGCTTCTGCTATTTCATTAGATCAGATATATAGTGTGCTGCATTATCATGTTGTTTGAATCATCATTATCGTTCTGTTATTATAATATTATGTGATTATCATATATCATATATTACATCATGAATTATATTCTTGTTATCATTCTATATCATGCTGTTATTGTTATTGTGTAAAAGGAAGTACATCATCAGCCAGTCACATGACCATGAGTTGAACTGAGGACACTGACATTGAATAATATGAAGTCAGCCCTGAGTTTAAAAGTCCCCAGAGACGTGAGGTGTTAAATTGTGGTTAAACCTGTTGAAAGGTTCCGTGCATGCCCACATACGGTCAGAGGAAGCCAGAGTTTGTGAATAAAAAGGAAGAGATTTTGGCAGTCGAGGGAGTTTGGTCTCTGATCTGGCCGATACGTACTTCCTTGGTTTCATGCCACTGTACGAAGCTCTTTGCTTTTTGACTTTAATTTTTGATCATCTTTGATTTTTGACAGATTTTGACTTTTGATTAAAATCCTGTAGAGAATAAACTCTTGCAATTTTGCAATCTATATTTGAAGTTTATTTTGATTATTTACAATCCTGTATAGGTTTTTTTTGTGACTTTTCAATAAATTTTTACTTTTTGAATATATCTTTCTTTTGACTTTTTGCCTTCTTCATCTCAACGCCTGGTGAGTAAAACTTCACATCATTCCATGGGCGGGAAATGACCATTCTTAGAGGTTAGACTAATTTGGTAAATATTACAATCATCATTTCTATCGTTAAGCCACCTAGACCAATGGGGGTCTTGCAGTTTTCCAAAGACTGGAAGGGAACCTAGGTGATCACTTATCCGTATAGATTGTCTAGTCCAGAACTCAATCTTTGACCCGTTAAGGTGTTTTAGGGTGACCTGAACACCGTGTCCGCTGAGTTAGGGATAGAGATGGTAATCTATGTGTCACTAATTCTCCTCAGACATACGTGATACAGTCATGCTGAGTTACATGGATTCAGCTCTGACTTCATGTGTCTGTATGCACAGTGATCATACAACATAACATCACTGTCTGTGTGTGTGTGTGTGTNGACTTCATGTGTCTGTATGCACAGTGATCATACAACATAACATCACTGTCTGTGTGTGTGTGTGTGTACTCTCACTGTGTAACAGGAAGGTCTTCTATCTCCAGTAGAACTCCTTTCTCCTGCAGCCGTGCGGCGCTGTAGCTCAGAACAGGAAGTTTCTTCTTCCCTTTGATGTCTGTTGCCTTCTTATTGGACACTTTACTGCAGCACATGACGCATCACAGTTATGGACGTGTGTGTGTGTGTGTGTGTGTGTGTGTGTGTGTGTGTGTGTGTGTGTGTGGGTGAATCTAGAGAATCATGTTTCAGTGTTGTAGGCTGTTTGAAGTGTGGGAGTTGAAACTGTACTAGTTATAAACCAGTTGGTTTTTCTCAGCTGGTTCAAAACTGATCAGGTGACAGAGCCAAAGCCCCGCCCCTCTACGTCTTCTTACTTGACAGCTGCTTTTAAAGCAAACCTTTAAAAGTTCCAATAAATGTGATACACCCAATAGTACATACATGTTCGTGATGACATAACATGATTCATGAAAGAATATCACATGCAATTAGTGACAGTCAATCCAACATCAGCTGATCACATAATCAGAGCAACAGATGTGAAGATGACTTATATTTCAGATAAAACACGGATCGCCACATCACATGACATCTTCATGTTTTAGTTTCCAATCACATCCTTCATGATCAAAAAAGAATTTTTAAACAACCATCCACAGATTTTTAGCATTTGAGAAATGAGTTCATACTTGTTTTAATTGCAGCAGAGGTCAAAGGTCACATTCCAGTTGCCCATAAACATTTAAAATAGAGTAGAGAGATTTTGCCTGTTTAAGCCCAATTAATCAGGGCTGAGTCAATTAAAAAACTTAACTAATTAATTGCAGTATTCTGTGATTAATCGCGAGTAATTGCAGAAACTTGCAAACTTGTAATCATTATACAATGAATCACCAGTTTAATGCAGAATCGATGCAAAGGAAGTATATTTTAGATAATATTTGTTCAATTGATAACAGGTCAAAGTTGACATGTTCTTGTAAGAAAAATCATCTTATTCTGAAAATGAGTTTGTTCAAGGGGAAGTGTGTCTTATTCTGAAAAGACTGAATCTTGTTTGTGTTGGTTAGTTAGCTTGAATGCATCATGTGCAGCAATGCAGTAAAGCTAAAGTGAGCTAAAAGGCTGTGAAGTTCTTTTTGCTGTTTCTGTGTTTTTGACGAATAAAGCCGCATCTCAGTTAAAACGACACACTGCTGAGCTTTTTCCTTCTCCATAATTAGCATTAGCATATCACGTTAGCCACAGGAAATAGGGGAAAAACGAAAACATTAGCATAATGTCAGGAAGTGATAATAGTGTTAATTTTTTTTAACGTGTTAAAAAGTGCACATTAATCACAAAAATGAACATGACAACCATTTTCCAAAAGAAAACCGTGTTTTAGTTTTCATGTTATTTTGAAAAATCCTCTAATCTTCAAAAATCAAATGTTCAGGTGATGCAAACACTCTAAAATTCAATGTTTCACCTGCTAACAGGTACGTCAGAATGTAAAAGACAGTTGTTTTTAGTTTCTCGCTAAAAGTCATCTTCTCCTGGGACTATTTTCTCTGGCGGAGACATACATGTTTTCTGTGCAGCTCCATGTTGGATCAGTTAAATAAAGTTACCTTAAAAAAAAAACCTAATCTGGACAAAGTGTTCACTATGATGAATTATTTATCTCAAACACGTTTCAAGTCTCTACAAGTTGATGTTTTTTACTGGAATTAACTGAAACCAACGACAGTCTGGAAGGTAGGAAAGACAATCCTAATAGGATGTTTAGGAAAATGGCTGTTAGTTACATGTATGTGGGATGTATTTATTGGGCTAAAACATCCAAACCAATGGTATAGTCCTTTAAAGTCAGACTTTCTCTAGATTCTGGTCAGGTCCCTGTGATTCGGGCTTCAGGTTCGTGGCAGTGTGTGTGTGTGTGTGTGTTTTTTTAAACAGACGTGCAGTTTCTTTCTCCTTTCACCTCTGATGTGATGGATTGACAGTGAAGGATTAAAAGTACTTTAGTAATTTATTCAAACAGGAAACAATATCAGCCAATAAATTAAAATAATAAATAAATAATAAACTAACTGCTGTGTGTGTGTGTGTGTGTGTGTGAGTGTGTATATACCTGTTTGCAGTGAGGTTGTCCAGACAGGAAGTGATGTAATGTCTGTAGTAGTCAATCTGCTCGCTATGGAAGTTGCTCTTTGACTGCAGGCTCCTCAGTGTCTGGCAAAGCTTCACAAGCTCCGCCCCCCGTCGCTGTCGCTGCAGGCGCTGATAACGAATGTCCTGTTTGATGAAAAGGTGACAGAACATCGTAAAGCTGTCTTTAAACAGAACTGTCATCAGAATACAACACAGAACAAGAAGTCAGAACAAACAGACATGTACAGACAAACGTTTAATTCACAAATTCTACCATATGACATCATCAGCGTAACAAGCGCCACACTGAGGAACAACACAACGCCAATGCTACACGTGTGTAAAGACTTCGTCACCTGCATGGCTTCAATGACACACGTCAACCAGTTAGAGGCATGAA
Source organism: Lucifuga dentata (assembly GCA_014773175.1). Taxonomy (NCBI): domain Eukaryota; kingdom Metazoa; phylum Chordata; class Actinopteri; order Ophidiiformes; family Bythitidae; genus Lucifuga; species Lucifuga dentata. The sequence continues at coordinate 5,706 of VXCM01005951.1, forward strand.
ACTGATGAACTGCAACCAATCATATTGCGCTTGCATCAGGTGCTATAGAGTGAAACCTGACACCTCTCAGGGCAGGGGGGGGGAGCCAAATTATACATAACCTACATCAGTCATCCTCAAAATCCGGATTATCTGCAGGACGTTGCTGCAACACAGCGAGACAAAATTATTAAATTATTTAATTTTATTTAAAAAAAAAAAATAGAATTACCTGCTTTCTCAGCTGCAAAGTGAAACCGAATGTCTGAGCGTCGACACACAGCTAGTTTCATCATTGTCCATTTGGACAAATATCCAAATGGACCTTTGTCTTGTTGAACACTTTTTTTGTGGACCTTTACAATTTGTATTTGAGTAGCCCTGAACTACATTATAAAAATTATTATAAATATTATTATAAAAATTAAATCCACTAAAAATCATTTAAAAGCCATTAAAGCATCAATTGATCAATAAATTCTCCATTAAAACCTGATCTAACGCACCATGTCCTGCTTTCAATCCAGTTGGTGAGCCTTTTTCCCCACAAAAAGCGCACGTGTGTGTGTGTGTGTGTGTGTGTGTGTGTGTTTGGTNCCTTTTTCCCCACAAAAAGCGCACGTGTGTGTGTGTGTGTGTGTGTGTGTGTGTGTTTGGTTACCGTGGCGATCATCTGCAGTATCTGGGTATCAGATTCGGGGGGTTTCAGAACTCCCATCCCCTCCAGCCGACGGAGACTCCTCAGGATCTTCCTCTTCTTCTCTTCCAGACTCAGGTTGCTGTTGGCAACCAGAGACTGGTTCCTCTTCATCTTCTCAGGTGTGCGAGCATCCTGCTGTGCACGCCGCTGCATCAGCCAGTCATGACGCACTTCCTGGTTCAGAATGAAATTTAAACAAGAGAAGAAGAGCTGAGGATCGCTATAACAATGAACTCGTTTTATATCTGTGTGAGAGAGAGAGACAGGTGCAGTGTTTCCCATACATAGGCTTTACCTGGGCCAGGTAAATGAAGACCCACCCAGGTTTTGTGGGACGACCCAGCCTTAAAAAAATAAAAACAACTGCGACACTGCTGTCACACACACAGCAAGAAGATGAACCATGACATGTATATTTCTATTTGAGAGAATAGAAAGGGAACATATCGGGGGCGTGGCTTGGACACACAGCATGCCTGCCCACCGCCACAAGTACATTTTCAACCTGTGGGAAACACTGAGGGTGTGTGTGTGTGTGTGTGTGTGTGAGAGAGAGGTACCTGGTCATGTGAGGTCGAGGCTCTCAGAACCTCCCTCAGAGTGTCGCCTGGCTGAGTGCGGATGACATCAATGATCAGCTGCTTAGTGCTGTAAAAAACACACACACACACACACACACACACAAAACAAAACAAAACAAATAAAAACNTAGTGCTGTAAAAAACACACACACACACACACACACACACACAAAACAAAACAAAACAAATAAAAACTTCATAACTCTCTGTGATGAGATCTGAGATCATGCTGATGTGATCTCGTCTCTTATGAACTGGAAGCTAGCAGGCTAACAGGCTAGCAGGCTGGACTTGTGAAGCTAACCCACCTGAGGAGGAGTCCTCTGGCATCTGGTTGGTCATCAGAGTCTTTGAATATGTCAAACTTGTTGGTGAGTGTCAGAGAAACCTCCATCTTACTCATGTGGACCAAAGTGGATTCTAGATCTGCAGGGTTCATTGACAAATCTCCTGCACAAAACAAAAACACCTTCAGAGAACCGTTAGCCGACACCTTCGCCTCCGCTGTCTGAAGGTAACAGGAAGTCAGCATAAACCCTGCTGAGATAGTAAAGCCACACAGCTGTACTAATAAGTAGTAGTAATACTTGTAGTAACATTACATTGGTGAAGTGCAAAGTAAACTTGGTCCGTTATAATTTGCAGATAGAAAGAGGAGCAGCACAGAAGATGCTCTTTTGTTTTGGCTGCACGGAGTTGCCTGCTGCCTTGATCAACCCAAGCGATTTGATCAACTTTTATTGATTTTTAATCAGCATTTAATACTATTAGATCTCATATTTTAGATAATATGCTGCAGTGGTGCTCATGCTATTAGCAGGAATGACAGCAGGAGTGAGAGCGGTGCTAACATGAATGAAAGCAGTGCTAATGCTAACAGGAGTGAAAGCGGTGCTAATGCTAGTAGGAGTGAACGTGGCGCTAATGGTAGTAGCAGGAATTATGGCAGTAACATTAGAACCCTAACTCTGCACCGAATACGAGGTCGCGCTGCTGTGTTTAGAGAAAATCCCGTGATAACGGTGTGGCCGCATTTTATGTCTTTTGTCAGATTTACTGTTTCAGGCTGATCTGGTTTCTGATTTGATGAATGCCCAGTTATTATAACTGCAGCATGATGGGTGTTAGCAGCACTTTGATGGGTGTTAGCAGCACTTTGATGGGTGTTAGCAGCAGTACCGGGTGCAGCACCCATGAGCTCCTGCAGGGTGGGAACATTCCCAACGTCCTTCAGCAGAATCCTCAGCTGGTTGGACGGATCCGGACACAAAACCTCCTGATGCTCCAACAGCAGCTAACAATGCACCACAAAACACACACACACACACACAATTTAACCATTAATATCATTATGTAACCTCTCCACTCTGAATGAAGCTCCCAGCAGAAACGATCATTGATTTCTCAATGAATGTAAGGATTTCCTCCCTAGCACTGGTGTGTGTGTGTGTGTGTGTGTGTGTGTGTGTGTGTGTGCGTGTCTCTACAGACCCGGTGTGTTTCAAGCAGCTCGTTCACAGAAATGTAGATGACGGGTTTGTTGACGATGAGCAGCTCAGAATACTCGTCCATGCTGAAACGATCTTTGGGACTGGGGACATCGCACACCGCACACAGGAACTTCCTGTCAAACCGAACATCGTGATTGGATGTTTTCTGTCACAGCACTGTTTACGTACTGCAGCGTTATCGATCAAGTGGAACTATCACAGCTTTGTTAATGCTAGCATGTTAACATTCATGTTCATGTTTTGATGAAGATTCTCGGTCATCCAGGCACATTTTATGTTAAATAAGCGATGAAAAATGTGACGCCATAGTTACCATAGTTACTGGAGGTTTAACATCATTTCTGACAAAGCCATTTGGATGAAACGTTTCAGAATTAAAAACGTGAATCCAGTTGACCTGACTCAGTTTTCATACAACGTTTATTAATATATGCCAAGATATTGATTGACACATTCAGTGATAAACTGATCACAAATATCTGGAGGGATTCACACAGTAACAGTACAGAACTTTACCAGTTTTTGATCTTTTAGCCACAATAACTGTAATTGTGACATTTCTCCAATCCTTCAACCCTTTCTTGGGTTTTTCTGTGTGATTTAAAAAAAACAAAAAAAAAACAAACCAAAACAGGCCCTAGAGGTCAAAGTTCATATAAAGGTGGCATGTTTTGGCCCTCCAGCTGACCTGAACTTGTTGTGGGTCTGGCTGATGTACTCGTTGAGCACTCGGATGTGGTACCCGTCTCCGTGGAAGTGCTTGTTGGAGGCGGCATGCTGCAGCATTCGGGCGATGGAGCCCAGGATGTGGCGTTGCTCTGGTAACAGGGCAGCGCCAGCAGAGCGGTCCACCACATCGAAGCCATCAGGAGCCACAATGGCCGGGTTCATGTAGCGATAATACACCAGGTTCCCAACGATCTGAGGAGAGAAGAGGTAACACCTAGAGCAAGGCACTTTCAGCACAGAGGGTTCAATTCCTCATCAGATACCAAACACACAACCTCAGCACTAAAGCTCCAACCTGAGTCTCGTGTTTGGAGCTTCTGGATGTTTACAAAGTCAATTCGTAATAGAACTAACATACACATAACAGCTAATTAAAACGAGCCAAAGACGGTCTACGCTCGTAGCCGGGCGGTCTGCGTCCTGTGGTTACCTTGTAGAGGTCGTTGTCACTGGCTTTAGGGAATTTGACTTTCAGAGTGTCTCTCAGCACCTTTGCTATGTAACGCAAACCATACCTACAAAAAAATACAAAAACACACTAACATAAAGGCAGGATAATTGTTTCTGCTGTTGTGGGTCAGGGTCAGGTCGGTTTGAGAGGCTGTGGGTGGAGTTAGTGGCGACCTACGGTAGGTTTTGGAGGTTGGAGATAATGGCTTTGAGAACTCTGTCGGTCAGGTTCTTCAGGTTGATGATGGCGATGTCGATACGTCGCTGCACCTCAGGGTGGGACAGCGCCTCCTCTGGACTGACCTCATACGGCAAAGAACTGCAGCACGAACACAAAGGTCACAGCTGCAGGTTTCACGTGTGGAGACACGAAAACACGGTGAAAAACAAACGAGACATCCCAGATGTAAAGGTCACACCTGTGGATCACCTGAGCCCACCTTTAGGGCAAAAAAAGTCAAACGTAGAATTGTTCCTTCTTGCTTAAATCTGTATGCACTCAGAACAGAAAGGTCAGAGGTCACCCTGCATCAGTGTAGCATGTACGGAAACTGTGTGTGTGTGTGTGTGTGTGTGTGTGTGTGTTGGTATGTGCACACCTCTTGTGTCCGGTCTGGCTCTCGGTGTGGTTGATCCAGGTCTTGTAGACGTCCAGCGGGTCTGTCTTGATGCTGAGGCTTTGGTCCAGCAGGACGTCCTGCAGCGCCGGGCCCAGCACCTCCCGCAGGGCGTTCTGACCGCCGGCGTGTCGGTAAAAGTTCACCAGCATTTTGATGACGGTGGGGTTACCGGTCACCACGTCCTGCGGCCGGTCCACCTTCAGCCTGACATCACACAGGTTCAGCAAAGTCCTTCAGACTCTCGGTGAAACCACCGAGAGTCTGAAGGACTGTGACAGGAAGTCACAGCTTCTGATTCCACCGGCCGTTACATGAGAATATTCTACATTTCTGATGTACTTTGGCCGTTACATGACTTTGTAAAGTTTCACGTCTTTGTCTATAACTTCACCATGTTGGTCTTCTGTTCTGTGGAAATAAATCCTGACTGAAGAACTCTGAGAATTTATTAATGAAAAAGTCTCACAAACATTTTAAAATGAATATTTTTTTAAATGATGAATGTGCTGACTTCCTCTGAAGAATGAGACACGCGTGTGCTTACCTGATCTCGTACTGCAGCGCTGCGATGAAGAGCTGCAGCAGCAGGAAAGCTTCTCTGCGGTCTGAGCCGTAGTTAAACACGCTAAACACCAGCGTCTCCATGAAGCTGGTAGAACGACTCTGAGGCATCAGGAAGATCAGTTGAGCCAGATACAGAGGCTGAGTCTGACACACACACACACACATTATGACATCACATTATGAACATGCTTAAGGATGCTGTTTGACACAGTTTTGGATCCACTTCAGTTTGCATACAGGCAGAGGAGTACGGAGGATGCTGTCACTCTAATCAGCAAACATCTACAGCAGGGATCCCCAACTGGTGACCCGTGGGCCAAATGCGGCCCATGGGTCCCATCTATCAGGCCCTCAGATGACTTCTCCAAAAATAAAAAATAATAATAAGAAAATAATAATTAAAAAAATCTTGTGCTTTAGTTTCACTTATCTCGGGATTGGGTGGTCATAAAATGTCAATAAAAGTTAGGGTTAGGACCCTAGTTTTAACTAACCCTAACCCTTGGGACTTCAACTAACCCTGGGGTTTGTTGAAGTCCCAACAGGTAAAGATGAAAGGCTCCCTCTCTGAGGTCAGACATGGTATTATTACCACATGGCTGTGAGTTCACCTGTCCTTTTTATTTTGTACACGGAAGCAGAAGCAGACAGCCGAACGATTACATGGTCAAATTTTCTGACGTTCTAAGCTTGCTGCACTGACAGAGATCGCTGACTTTGTGAACTGGTGTGACGTCACCATCTCATTCTAAATGTAAGCAAGACAAATGAGATGACAAATGACTTGACCCCAGGAAGGTGGGTGATCATGAACCTGTAATTATCAGAAACAGCACAGTAATGCAGGTATGTTCCTGTAAGTATGTAGGCATACATAAGTAAGCTAAGCTGGAGCATTGACATAGATAATCTGTGTGCCAGGCTGGCCTGAGGCGGCACTTCCTTCCTGGACTTAGGCTGTTTGGCGTGAGTGCTGAGATCATGCTGACATTTACAGAGCGGTGCTTGAAAGCATCATTAGATTTGGAATGTTGGCATGGTACGGCGCCCTCGCTGTCCAGGTAAAATCCAGGGTCACCAATATGGTGAAAATAAAAAATACCCTTCAGTCAGTTTGCGAGAAGCTGCAGTCCGAAGGATCCTCTCATGTTCTGTATCATGAGTTCGAGCTGCTGCTGCCCTCTGCTGGATGATACAGGAAACATAAAACCTCTCAGCCTCTCATTTGTTCCCACCTCTGTAAGATGGCTGAACAAATAATTTTAATTCATTCATTTTTATCATTTTTTTTTAACTTTGGCTGAATCTTCTCTTGACTGTTGTTGTTGTTGTTGGGAATGCTGACTGTGGCTGTCTCATGCATTAAGATTTTGAATTTGAATTAAGAGTAACATTAACTACTTAGCCAGTTTGACTATTATGAGTAGGGGTGCAACAATCAATTTTTGTCAGAGTCGACAAAAATTGATGACCAAATTAGTTGCCAGTGAATTTAATCATTGATTAGTTGGTGACATCATCGGGCTGTCTGACGACGGTAGTGACACCGCTTACTGGAGTGAAGCGCGACGGCAACACCTTCAAAACCAAAAACCTCCAAACGGCAGCGTTTCACTCTGAAATCAGCCAGAAAGTTTTTAAACTGCAGCATTTGCAATGTGAAGAGGAGGCATGTGGATGATGGACTCGTCTCTGTAAGCTAATTAGCTAGCTACATTAGCTAACGTTAATTAGCTACATTAGCTAACGTAGTTAGCTTAATGTTAAAAGCCATGTTACTTCACGTTATGAGCTGTAATATTTTCCATACATTTTCTCTTTATCAATGAATTTTAATGGCATTGAGAGAAGAAAATAATTATTATTCACATCAAAATGCTGTTCCAAATGTGCCCTAAATTTACAATCTTAAACGTGGCATCGTTCATGGATGTGTTGCTGCCGAGAACATCAGAGAATTTCATACTTTATAAAAATCTACAACTCCTGTCTATGCGCATGGGCCCAATGTGGGTTTCATTCAAATTAATCATCATTTATTGTGAAACTGGGCATAAAAGTGTAAATGTTTATTTAGAACATATTTCAATGTGAATTTAATGTCTACACAGGATTCTAGAATCAAGAACATAAAATATGGCTTGAATGTAGATTTTTTAAATTGTCATGTTCCTCTTTTGCCTGATAAATCTGTCTTTTTATATCAGATTCAGTCTGAAAACGAGCCGTGCGGTAACGCTACACGGATGCTTTTGTCAAAGGAAACAGTCCTGCAGGACTGTCCTCTCTGAACGTCCTAACACGCTAGTCAGGAACATGATGATGGCGAAGGGTTTCAACAAATCATTAGTTCAACCCTGAATACCGTAATTTAGCGCGCCTAAATTTAAGAGCTGATTGCTAAATAAGAGCCATTGTGCGATTCATAATCTGAATAATCAATTATTAATTTCAATAATTGATAGATTATTCGACTATTAAAACAGTCGTTAGTCGCAGCCCTAATTATGAATATTGCCTCCTTGTCCTTTTTATTCTTTGTCACCTATAGCTTTTAACTGCTGCTGGTCTTATGAATCGCATGCTGTGTGTTTTTATGCACATCTGAGCCCAAGATGAGTTTCCCTTTGGGACAATAAAGTACATCTTATCTTACCATGAAGGTTAGGTAACTCTGTGAGCTTTAATCGTAAAAGTTTACCTGCAGCAGGTAGAACAGGTGTTGGTAGGCCTCCAGTCGGTCTCTCCTGTCTTTGCTCAGAGCCTTCATTCCTTTCGTTCTCTCCACATCCATCATGTCCGACAGCTGATCCTTGTTCTTCTTTGTCAGCTTCTTACAATGAGACACAACTTCCTGCAACACAAACACCTCGTTAACGCTGAAATGCAGATGTGACTCAACGGTAACGAGGCAGACTCCATACGCTCCCTCAGCCAGGTACGTAAAGGTGAGCTGTTTGGGAGGATGTAAAGAGAGGAAAACTGCTGTTTGTACCTTCAGGCTAAACACACTTTTCTCAAACGTATGATCTGTGGGTGGAGTTAGTTTGGTGGCTCACCTGCCGACAGGTGCACACGGCTGCTTTGGGTTTTGTTTTGGTTGTGTGCAACTTTGAGCTCATGATGATTCAGGTTTAGATATCTTCTGATGTATTTTATTAAGAAAATGTAAAAATGAAGAAGTTGTTCCCTGTGTGTGTGTGTGTGTGTGTGTGTGTGTGTGTGTGTGTGTGTGTGTGTGTGTGTGTACATCACGTATTCCAGCAGGACAAGCAAAGCATCATGGGAAAAGAGACAGAAACACAGAGTGACGAATGAAGACGATGAAGATCAGCAGGCTGTTTCTCACTTTGCTCACAGGACAGACATACAAACCCAAAACTATCAGCAGGTCAAAGGTCAGAGGTGAAGGGTTCCTGTCCTTTCTGGTCACGATGATGTCGTCATGTGTCCAAAATACATCAGGGTGAGATAAGACGAGCAGGCAGGTGTCAGGTGTGTCTGATGTTTATGTCACAAAGGCCAGAATAATAAAAACAGCGATAAGGAGCGTTCCTTAATGCATGCTGTGATAACTGAAGCTCATTCATAAAACTTCTCCTGATAATCGTTGCTCCACTGTCACCCTGAAGGCAGCGTTTGAGGTGTGACAGGTAAAGTGATGAAGATCAGCGTGTTAACGAGCTGCTGCATGTTTGCCAGCCATTTATCCTGATTCATCTGGTTTAAACACACATTCTGCATCAGATCCTCNGCTGCATGTTTGCCAGCCATTTATCCTGATTCATCTGGTTTAAACACACATTCTGCATCAGATCCTCGTTTAAAACGCTAAAATAACAGGAAGACGTGGAGATTAACCTCCGTAGTGTCTGTGTGTGTGTGTGTGTGTGTGTGTGGAACTCAGATGTGTGCAGCATAACAGGTGAGGTGACTGAACAGAGCGCCACGAGAACATGCGTGAGATCAGATCAAAAGTCACCGTTTAAAAACTGATCAGCTGAGTGAGTTTATCAAAGTTATTGATCTCTACACATGTGAGGTAAATAGTTTGAAACTTTGCTCAGATTTCATACCGTGAAATTTACCAGCAGAATGAAGCAGGTCTAAATGTTAGCGTGTGGGTTTGTTTTATGAATAGCTACCGCCACATGTAATTAAGGAAACATCATAGTAACGCCTCTTTAAGGCTAACGCTAACAGGCATTTATGAACGAGGGAACGTGGTTATGCCGTGATGTTAGTGCAACGGTAAATCATGCACTACGGTTTATGAATCTGGGTTATTGTTTTTTTTGTTTACCTGTAGCGTTGCTTGGTTACGGACCAGCAGGCCGATCTTCAGGTCCATCAGGTGGAGGTCATCCTCCTGCTGACGGGTGAAGCGGATGCTCCGCACCACCTCCTCCCTCAGACGCAGCAGCTCCCCTTCCTGCCGGATGTCGGCATTGCCCAGTTCCAGTAAGTGGGCAAACTTCCTGACCACGGGGAGAGGGGGCGTGTCCGAGTGCACTGCAGCGTGAAACAGGAAACGTAACCAGTAAGTTCAGCGTGACAAAAGAAGCTCTCTGAGCCTCTGATTTGCGTTTCCATGTTAGTAATTTTACCCAGCATCCTGTACTCCTCCCGTGCCCGGCTGGCTCTGAAGAAGGCCTGGATCTTTATGATGGCAGCCACCTGCGGACAGGTAAGACACAAAATGCTGGTCCTTGATTGGATGGGTGTGAATCATATGTGGACAGTTTGAGTTACAACCGTGGCATACGGCCTTAATTAGAAAATGACTGCCAGCTGAGAGAGAGAGAGACAGAGAGAGAGAGAGAGAGAGAGCACCAGCACTCTCTCTCTCCTGGTTTGAAAACTGAATTAGCTCCTCATCTTTCCTTTGTAAATTTGGAGAAGTTACACAATGTTAGACAATCAGCCAATCAAATTCATCCTGTCACAGCTGATCACATGATGATCTACAGCCAATCAGATTCATCCTGGCACAGCTGATCACATGATCTGCAGCACATCTGCACACAGAGTTTTAAGTTTTATTATCCAGGAAAAATGTTTAGTCGTGCAGGAAAATGTTTTTACACGTGACGTCTGATCAGAGCAGCAGGACTCACATGGCGCCTGAAAAACTCCAGCCGAGCTCGGTACTTCCTCCTGACCAGCCACATCTTCACAACGGCCTGAATCTGACCAATCAGAACACAGCTCATCACCCACCTAATATCATGATCAAAGTTATTCTGTAGCCAGTCACCTTTAACTTATCAGAATCATGAATAATCTGAACACGATCATTTTAGTGATTACTACAGTAAAAACACACACAAAACAACACACAATCTGAAGAGTTTCATTTCTGTGTTTTAGATTTTTTTTTTGTTTGATTTATTTTGAAAGTTATCATAAATAATGAAAACCTTGACGACGGCTTTCCAGTTCTGATGCAGGAAGTGCAGCCTGCGCCTGTACGACCTCTGCTGGACGAACCTCCTCCAGTGAGCCTGCACACACACACACACACACACACACACACACACAACACACAGACACAAAACAAAACAACACACACAACACAAAACACACAAAACAACACAAACAACAGAAACCACACAAACTTCAGCTCTCAGACTGTTCTGATGGAAATCTGACTCTACATCTAAATTCTCCAACGTGTCGCACAGGGCTGTGCGTGTTGTGCTTATGGTTGTGGAGTTATTACTAATTAAATTTGTGCCTGCCTTTTTTAGATGTTAGTTCCACAGAAGAGCTCAAGCTAGAAGGGGTTAAATTTTGGAGGAGACCTGGTTCAGGATCTGGATCCAGAAGAAGTGTTTAGCCTTGGTGGAGGGATGCTTGTTTCTACAGTATTATGTCACTATTAACTGAAGAAGAAGAACTCCGTCCAGTATTTATTTCGTTAATGAAAACTGTGATGTAATATATGCGTCAACCTTTTTATTTTTAATGAGGAAGACGAGACGAAAATGAATGAAAACTGTGACTAAATCTCTTCATAATCCTGTTAATGAAAAAAGACGAGAAGAAAGCAGAATTGGAAAAAACTAAAAACTGGACGAAATGTAACGACATTAACAGTGATGAACAATAACGTTCGTTAACTTATCACTAACGAAAGGTGACGAGTGAAGTTTCACCTAGACCTAACAGCTGCTGACGTCATGGTAACGATGGACCTATATATACTGTATATATTTTTTGACAACGATCATGTTCATTCATCGGCTCTTTTGATTGGTTGCTGTCACGGGCCGTGGCGGGAAAAAAACGGTTGATATTGTATTTTGGACCCACTTATAATGCGGTGGACAGAGGACAGAGTGTGTTGTCGTGTCCGGAGAGAAGCCGTGTGGCTGTGAGCTAGCTGGAGGAACACGACAAACCTGAAGAGGCGCCTCACACTGAAACTCAGGTAATTAAAGACGTTCGTGATGTTTTCTGAGCGGATTCATCGACTAAAACTAAACCTGACTAAAACCCACAGGACTGTTAATCTAAGAACAAATCTAAAAACGGCTGATGAAATTAACACTAACTCTGACGTTCCTCATACCCCCAAAACATGATCTGTGCTCACATAATAAAAACATGTTACACACGTGATCAGATGTCAGATCTGTCACGTGTTAATTCAGTTTATAGGGTTAGGGTTAAAAATGTCTCCCTGGCTCCTCCTCTCGCTCTCTTATCTGTCTTGTTTTGAATCAGGAGTGACCTGCTGTGACACGCTAAAACAAGCTGTTATTTTAAAAAATGGAGGAAACTCGTCTATGAACCAACTAACGACCCGCCTCCTGAGAGCCAATCACTACGCAGGAAGAACTCAGATAACATAGATTTTTCGTTCAACACGTAAGTGGAGCCATGGCGTGCAGAGATGAAGTTGTGTACAAACCTGGATGATGGTGGCGGCGGGCGTCTGGCTGAACAGGAAGCGGCGTCGAGCCTCCAGCTTCTGNCCTGGATGATGGTGGCGGCGGGCGTCTGGCTGAACAGGAAGCGGCGTCGAGCCTCCAGCTTCTGTCTGATCAGGAAACCTCGACTCAGAGCCTGCAGACGAACAACCAGGGCGTCGCTGCTCCGCCAGAGGGCGGTCCGACTGTACGAGTCAGAAACGCTGCTCACCACCGCCTGCAGGGGGAGCCGCATGTCATTGCTGATGTTAACATGCTAACCTTTGCATGAACAAGGCTTGATTGATAAGTAGTGAGCTTGTGCTCAGGAGTGCAATGTTTACGTTCCTGAGGTGTTTTTCATTGTAACTTAAAGAGGATCGCAAGACGCCGGACAAACGAGAACACTGGCGTGTATAAGTGTGCATGAGTGTGTATTACTGTGCACAGCTGTGCGAGCTTGCTCGACTCTGCTGAGTAAACAGCAGCACTGAGGCTGATCAGCTCCACAGTCACTGTGACCTCTGACCTGGATATCGTTGCGGTCTAGGAAGACGCTGTTGTGGAGGAAGTTTGCTGGTTTCTCCCAGCTGCCCTCCAGTCTGGTCAGGTGGAAATAATAAACCCCGTCATCCAGCGGGACTCGAACCCACGGACTCCTGTTGTCTCCTGACAGACACACACACACACACACACACACACACTTTGANGAACCCACGGACTCCTGTTGTCTCCTGACAGACACACACACACACACACACACACACACTTTGAATAATCAGACTTCATTCAGAGACATTTTTATTATTGATGAGAAGTGATAAATGCTGGCAGGTGACTGACCTCGGTGAACTTTGACCCTGAGCAAGGCGCTCAGCTCACTCTGATACTCTGCTGCACATTCTGACATCACGCTCTGCAGCGCCACCTCTGGCAGAGACAGGACATGCAGCATCTGCTTCACTCTGTTCTCCTTCACAGCCTGGTTCACTGCCGCCACGCCCAGACACACTGAACACACACACACACACGAGTCGCTGAAATGCTCCATCTTTAAGTGATCAGCTGCTTTTCACTCAGAACAACTCGTGCCGTAAGAAACCAGATCGGTATTTTTCATTCTGTTTCTGATGAAAGTGAAATTCCTTTAAACTATCATACGAACGCTGAATAAAGTCACTGACCAGCAAAACTTCATAAAAATCTAACTTCCTGGATGGACTTTAACACGTGACCTCACCGTGAAACGCGACAGCTGAATGATCATGTGATCAGCCATGTTTGATCTGATGAAAGTAATCAAACATCGTCAGAGCATCTGTAACATCAGCCTGATCCCATCACAAATCCCTTTATTTTGTCTCTTAAAGGACCATACCAGTCATTTTGAAAGTTTAAGCCCTATAAGTACAACTTGAATACAAGTACATTTCTAACAACCATTCCCTAAACATAAAACTGAATTTTATTTTCCTGTTATTTTTTCAGATCCTCTCATCTTTCAAAGTCAAATGTTGAGGTGATTCATACACCTTAAAATTTAATGTTTCACCTGCTGACACGTATGATTGTAAGAATTTTAATTAATTTAATGTTAATTTCTGGATAAAAGTCGTCTACTCCTGGGACTATATTTCCTGGAGGAGACATACATCGTCTTCCGTGTTGCATCAGACGCTTTATTCTCTGTGATGGTTTATTTATTTCAAAGTGTTTCAAGACTCTCCAGTTGATTTTTATGTCGTACTGGAATGAACAGAAACCAGTGACAGTGTGGAAGGTAGGAAAAATAATTCTAAAATGTACCACTCCAATAGCAGGTTTTGGGAAATAGTTATTAGTAATTACATGTATTTGTATGTTGTATTTATTTGGCTCAAATGCTAAATCACCGGTATGGTCCTTTAACTTCTCCCATATCAAAGAGATTCAGATCAGTCACAGCTGAGAAACACGACATTATCAGATCAGCCAAAAATACCTAGCAGATCATTAATCACATTTCTGATTATTAGTTTTGAACAAACTGAAATAAAACCGATGTTTTACCAATAAACTTTATTTGACATAAAGATTTTTGTTTCCATGGAAACAGCTGCAATAAATATGACGAGTCGTTAGTTTTGTGATTTGACCTACTGACTCACACTTCAGAGCCTTCTGGCTGTGCTGATTGGCTCTCGTCACACCTTCCTGGATATCGGCCAACCACAGCTCTGCCCCTGGGTCTCGACTCACCTGATTGGACAGTTAAGGAGGATGATGAAAGGCGGCTGGTTCATGCGATTCCATGCACAGACAGCAGGTGGCAGTAATGAGCTAAAAATGGTGGTAATTCTCCCATAAAGGAGAGAAGAAGACATGCTGAGGGAAACGTAAATACTTTAAGACAAACGGAGGAGACGTTGGTTAAAGATGATTCCGACACGCCAGCAGCGACAGTTTGAGTACCTGAGCTTTGTGCTGCCTGGCACGGCTCAGCAGCTCGTGGTAGCGGCGTGCATTTGGCGGTAANCCTGAGCTTTGTGCTGCCTGGCACGGCTCAGCAGCTCGTGGTAGCGGCGTGCATTTGGCGGTAAAACATCCAGCAGGCCACTAGAGGGCAGCATGAGGGCAGCCAAAGTTTTCTGAGGGTCTCGTCCAATCAGAGCATGATTTATCAGACTCACAGCCACAATCTCTGCAGGATAGAAAACACGCCAAACACAGGTCACGTTAGTGCTCATCTCTCAGGTCTAAGGGCTAGCTTAGCTTAGCACAAACACTGTGCGCATACGTGTGCATGTGTGTGCGCATACGGTCATGTTCGTCCTGCGCAGACGTGTTGACAGCGTTGATTCCCTCCTGAAGCTGATTCCAAGTCAGCAGGTTTCTGTGTGACTGCTGTTTCACTGCACACGCAAAATACCTAAACACACACACACACACACAAACAATACACACAAACAACACTCGTACAAACAAATAAATATACAAAACCAAGAAAACAGACAAACGCACATAAACACACACACACACACAAATAGGTAAGCAGACGGACAGGTAAGCAGACAGACCTGTCCAGGAGGGCAGGATCTACATCAGTGAGTCCTGCAGCTGGACTGGCCAATAAGGAAGAGAATTTCTCCAGGTGTCCGGCCTCCATCGCCTGGTTGATGAGGGCGACAGCCGACAGCATCTCCACGGCAACAAACAACTCCTCCTGCTGCAGCTCCCCCTGGTGGACGAGAGAGGAACCGCATCAATAAAAATAACGATCATACCAGGGTTAGGCGTAAAAAATGTAAAATATACATTTTTAATTATGATTGCTTTTAGTTAATTTTAACGTTATATTGTGCAGTGCAAAGGCCACCGGCCGGCCCACAGGAAAAGTCCCGCCTCTCCAGATGGCCAATCCAACCCTGCATCCTGATCACGTGACACACGTGCACCAAGTGGCTCAAGCAAAACTTTTTTACAAGCAATGTACTTATATGATTGAGGAAAATAAAAGTTGTAAAGGCAGAAATCTCTGTGGCTCCAGCGTCTGTAGAATCCGTCATGTATGAAGCTGATATCAGCAGGTTTGTTGCTCAGGACACAAGAATGTGCAGCATCACATGTGAAGTTGTTTGGATGAGCAGTTCTCAAATTGAGCTGTGCCAGTAAAAAGTAGTCCGCGTNTCACATGTGAAGTTGTTTGGATGAGCAGTTCTCAAATTGAGCTGTGCCAGTAAAAAGTAGTCCGCGTGGAAGGATACGCTCCGCCCCACGGGCGCTGACGGCCGGCTGCAGCACACACCATAAAGTCCGGCTGGTCTGAACACGCATGTTTTCAACTCAAATGTCAGATCAGATGAGTGATGTAGTTCCATTAGCAAAGACTACTTAAACATGTGAATAAATATTTAGAACATAAAGCTCTTAGTATGTGTGTATGACAGAAAAACATCGACACATACAGCCACAAGCGGCAGTTAGCGGGATCCAAGCGCCTGCGACATTTCAAAGAACGTGGCGCAAATAAATATAAAATAAAATTTAAAAAACATGTATGTTAACACTCTCGCTCCTTGATGTCTTGCACGTCGGAAGGCATTCTTCTGTTGTTTTGACGTGCGTCATAAAGTAGTGCACCGTTCGTTATTACGAGTCATTGTATGTAACTCTAATTTTTAATTTAACAGGTTTTACGGCGGTCCATTCGTACAGGTCGCTCTTAACCCGGGACTGCCCGTACACTCAAATGGACCAATCATTGAGAAAACACACAGATCGTTACCCCACAAGTAAATTTTCAACCTGTGGGAAACACTGCGCTTGCATGTACACACACACACACACACACACACACACACACTCACACACTCACACACACACTGTACCTGTGGTGTCCGTCTCTGCAGCAGCTGCAGCTCGTTGTGGTACAGTGACGCAGCAAACGGAAAAATTTCTGGCAACTGGAGGTCAGAGGTCATCAAACAACTCACTGTCTGTCTGGGGTCGTCACGGTGCAATGCATCATTAACACACTGCACAGCTTCCTGCACTGAAACACGCACACGCAGAATTACTGTTGGGATCAAGGGTCAGAAGGTGATTTTTGGATCTGGTGGAAACAGGAAGTGACCTACTGTTCCTTGCATGCTGTGCTTCCTGGTTGGCGATGTCCACGCCCTCCTGCAGCTCGTTTGGCTCCAGTGGGTCAACAGAACCTTGATCCTAGGATGAGAGGTCAAAGGTCATAGAGGGAGCGACACAAGCACTATCCAGAGTGTGTGTGCGTGTGTGTGTACCAGAGCCTTCTGCTGGCGGTCTGCTGTCAGGTGATCCAGGTACCAGGGAGCGTTGGCCACGCAGAGGCGCCTGAGGCCCAAAGATGGCAGCTGCAGGGCGGCGAGCAGAACAAGCTCGTCTGCAGAGTCCAGAGCTTCATCCACCTGCTCCACGGCGGCACGCACTGAGAGGAAGACACGCACACGCTGAAAACACGCAAACTCTGTGAGGGAAAATACACACAGACCGCCTGATGGAAAATACACGCAGACCGCCTGACGGAAAATACACGCAGACCGCCTGACGGAAAATACAGGCAGACCGCCTGACGGAAAATACACGCCAACCGCCTGACGGAAAATACACGCAGACTGCCTGACGGAAAATACATACAGACCACCTGACGTAAAACACGCCGACCAAAAGACTGCGCAGCTTTCATACTGAAAGATGGCGTACTCACAAAATTTGAAAAGTATGTACACACAGAAATCTCCACATGTATGAAACCGTGCACACTTCAGGTCCTGCACACCTTTCCTTTATACATCCCATCCACTTTCCCCGCCTTGGCTCCTCCCATAAATTAATATGCAAATGACTATAAATATGCCACTCCTGTCACCTACTGTCCAAATAGTGTGTGTGTGTGTGTGTGTGTGTGTGTGAGTGTGAGTGTCTCCAGCATCAGTGTGTTTCTTACCGTTGACAGTTTGGACATTGTCCTGGATTTCTCTCTGGGTCAGATATTCCTTGTAGATTTCTTTCTCGTCTGATCCATCCCACTGGGGGGAAAAAAAAAAAAAAAAAAAAAAAAAAAAAACAGTAGTAAACATCATTTTCTTCAGTCCGATATTAAAATGAGAACCTGGAGACATGCACATGCACACGCACACACACACACTTCTGTCTGACACAGTACATGCATTCCAAAACTCATGGTCATTTCCTGATGCTTATAAACGTCCATTTGTGCTGCAGATAGAAACAGGAAGTGGTTCTCTACCTGCAGCAGGTGTCTCTGCTTTCTGCTCTGGCAAACGTGCTGAGGTGCCGTGAAATTTCACAACAAATTCAACTAATTTATTGACGATCAGACCAGGGGTTCGGGTTAGGTAGGGCTAGCGATATGACCTAAAAATAAAATCTCAAATTTTTTTTTTTTCACATTTATGGACAATTATCAATTTTAATCTTGATTTTTCTTGTTTTTCCTCTAAACTAACAAAAAAAACAAAAAGAATTTTCTTTATTAAAATAATAAAAACAAATAATGCTATTTTAAAATAAAATTGAAGGGCTTTCTAAAAAAGGCTTTAGCAGTGATGTCCAGCTTCCTGTGAGGAACGCCAGCCTGTCTGCTGACATGTTAATATTACACGTATGAAGACGCTCTGATCAGACGCCATGACGCTGGACATCGTTTGCTTTTTCGCTGCTCTTTGACTGCAGCTTCTATGGAAGATTACAAGGGACATAATTAAAATTTAAAAATACAATTTTAATTAATTAATTAATTAATTTTAATTAAAATTAAAAAATAAAGTGAAATATAATACACATTCATGAAATACATGTTTTCATTTGTATTTCGTGTTTCCATTTGTATTTCATGTCCAAACACGCATTTCCTGTGTCATAATTTAGTGAAAAACATAGGGTATACTACAAACTCTTTATTTTTTTGTTTGAATGATTAAATTGTTTTTCTTTGTGACATGAATTTTTCATGTCACATTAAAATCAAATCATAGCACGGTGAAAAGAAAAGATCAGGGGTTTTTCATTTGTCCAGCAGGGGGCAGCATAGACGTGCCAATACTATATACAAAGCCCTCTCATTTTGTTTTCTGAAGCAGCTGCGTTATTAATGTCAGAATGAAAAGAAATCACTGTCCATTCACAGCGTGGGGGCGGAGCTTAGGCATAGCTTGTTTGAAACAACAAGAAATGAAAAACCCCTGATTGTTTCTTTTCACCGTACCGTGATTTGATTTTAATCTGGCAGAAAAATTCATCATTCAAATAAAAAAAATAGAGTTTGCACTGTACCATATGTTTTTCACTTAGTTATGACACATTTAATGCATGTATGGAAATAAATACAAATGAAAACATGTTGTATTTCACCATTTTTTTATTTTAATCGTGTCCCTTATAATCTTCCATAGCCATGTGCATCCTGCAGCGCTGCATTGCTGCCACTCAGCTGCAGCTCCTACAAACTTTACAGACACGCTGGTTTGCTGCACGCATGAAGAAAAACCAAACCACTTCCATATGATGAAGTGATGTTACGTGTTTCAGGAACGAGCTTGTCTTCAGTCGAACTGTTTGTTGGTGCACGTCTGACCTGCTGAAAGCTTTGTGGGTGTGGCATCAACGAACATGATGAATGATTGATTGTAGGTCTAACCCTAACCCGCTGCTGCGGTTCGTTACGTAAATGAGCGTTCACGGCAAGCNATTGTAGGTCTAACCCTAACCCGCTGCTGCGGTTCGTTACGTAAATGAGCGTTCACGGCAAGCAGATGCATGTTTTCTCTTTTTGGGAGGCATGTTTACCATGCATGAATATGGACGCAAAAAAAACAAACAAACAAACAAAAAAAACAACTCAAGTTCTGACATTTTGACGATGTTATGCTAATGCTATGCTAACATACTGTGATACAACACACAAAAAAAAAAAAAAAANAAAAAAAAAAAAAAAGATAAACGTGTACAAACAGAAACTTAATTGGAGAGACAGACACCTGACTGACCAATCAGATGTTAGCGTGAGAGCGGAGTCTCACCTGAGCTGCTGCTAGCTCCGCCTTGCGTCTCTTGGCCTGCTGCAGCATCTCCTGGTAGATGCTCATCAGCGCCTCCTGCAGGTCACGCAGCACAGCGTTGGGATTCCTCAGGGCTGCTGCCGTGACCTCAACCTGACCTTGGTCTACCGCCTCATTGATGGCAATCACCGCCGCATGAACTGATATAAGGATGGAGGGAGGAGCTTAATGAAGTGACAGCTTCCTGCCGTCAAACACCTGGACGATCGTCGGTGAAAGCGGTGACGACTGTAACTTACCAGCTGCCTCGTCCACCGACAGCTCATTGGCCAGCAGGCCACCGATCTTATGAAAGGCCGGCATCTGGATGCCATATTTATCCAGCTCCAGCGTCATGTGGTCGATCTCCTCCTCTGACAGAAACACACATCAACCAGACCAAGGGTGCACAACCTATCATCAGATGCCTAACATGCATAATACACACGCCTCACACTTACACATGCCACACCTGTTGGCCTTCAGGTGTGTAGAAAACGTTTGGCACAGAACAGCAGCTTTGATCAGAGTCGGTTCAGCCAATAGAAACGTGCGTAGATATGACGGAACGTTTAACCTGTGACATTAACCTGTCTGTCTGACGAGCAGCTGCAACTCAAATTTCACTACAAAAGTGCAAAGTTACACTCACACACGTAACGAGTTTGGACTTACCTGTGAACTTGACCTTTCCACAGAGGTCATGGATCTGAGGGGCCATGCCCTGTCTGTAGAGATATAGGCTGCAGAGAGAGAGAGAGATGGTGTTAACTCAGAGAATGAAAAAGAGATAGAGAGACACAGAGACAGAGAGAGAGAGAGAGACAGACCTGAGAGCATGGATACAGTAGATGGCTCTGGGCATGTTCTTCTTGTCATAGATGTCTGTGGTCTCTGGATGAAAGATCTGACAACAACATGACCACCATCATCATCATCATCATCATCATCATCACCACCACCACCACCACCACCACCATCATCATCATCATCATCACCATCATCATCCCTGACATGGACTGTTGTTTAAACTAAAGACCATCATTGGTCAGTAGGGTTAGCAGCCAGCTGCTGATTGGTCGGTGAGAGCTGACTGACCGCTGGCAGGCCGAGCGCCGTCAGAGCGTTCCTCCAGTGGTTGATGTTGTCGGTGTGTCTGAACTGTAGTCCCACAGCCTGAGGAAGATTCACAGAATATCAGTCACCAATCAATCCCATTGATTACAGACAACGTATCAGGAGTTATTCTACTTTTCCACATTAAATAACCATCCAAAAAAAAATATATATATATATATGTATCTGAAAACACTCTGCTCAGTGTGTCCTTCTGGTTTCAAAAGTGGGCGTGGCCCACAGGCTACCTGGTACCGCTGCTGGTCAGCATCGTAGATTTTCTTGAGGGGGACGGCGGCCGGAGCAAATCGGTGGCCAAGTTTGGCGAGGATGACGCCATTCCTTAACACTTCCTCCAGCTCAGTGGGAGCAGGAACGTCTGTCGCTAGACACGCCTCCATCCACCTGAAACACACACACACACACACACACACACACACACAAAGTTTAAAGTGATTTCTCTCACGAAATAGTTTTCTGCTGTTTATACTGAACAGCTCAGAATCCTGTTTTTTTTTTTGTTTGTTTTTTTATAAACAGGCATTAAAAATGTTTTTTCATTTTTTTTAAACTTTAAGTTATGAATGTTTTTGCCTTCAAACTGCACGTTTATTCAGTTTTCTCCTGGAATTCAACAGACAAACTCCAAGTTGCTGTAAAGAAAAACACACCAAGGCCTTCATGAATTTGCTTTATATTTATGTGTGTGTGTGTGTGTGTGTGTGTGTGTGTGTGTGTGGTGTGTGTATTTCGGTAAAACTCCACTCTGCACAGATGGATTTGCTTCATATAAATTCTGTGGGTTTTGATTTTTTTTCTTGTTTTACGTGGCAGTGCTGGGTTAGGGTTAGTTAGGGTTAGCAGTTAGTTCGGGTTAGCAGCGCTGTGACATGGCAGTTTGACCTCACACTGACCTCTTGGCTTCCTCCAACCTGCACAGGTACTGATAGGCTACCTGCTGGATCCTCTGCTCGTCCATCTGCTCTGCTGTCAGACGCTCATCTGTACAACACAGAGAGAGAGAGAGAGAGAGAGAGAGAGAGAGAGAGA
>VXCM01005952.1:333-13229 GCA_014773175.1 Lucifuga dentata
AAAAAAAAAAAAAAACTCAGCTGAACTGAGTGTAGCGGCTAAGCTAACACTGTTCACACATTACTGGCATAGTATCTTTAAAAATATTTTCTTGTCAGGATGTTGTGTCTTGGTTCAAGGTTTTTAAAGTTTCTTTATGCTTCTTTTTTTCTACTTTTTGGACTGTTTCATCTTTACAGAGACATAAAGTCAACGCTTTGCTAATTTCGTTCCACCATTAGCTTTTTCTTTCACAGAGAGCACAGCTAGCTAACGCTCCAGCTATGCTTGATTGAATCCTCCTCACTTCCTGCTTGTTTAGTTGATTGGCTCTCCTCCTCTTCCTCACGTGAATTGTGACTTTCTTAGTATTCACCCAGGTGTTTCTGCTTCAGGTGGAGAAACTAATTTGTTGTTTCCACCTTTAGATGTTTGCCAGTTAGCCTTGTAGCAGAACCATTTCCCAACAACAGAGGTAGCTCCTTTTTAGGAACTAATCTGGGAGTGTATCTATGTTCCCAGGCTTCTGTTAACACACATTAAGGGTGTTAGCAGAATAACCCTAACCCATTATGTGCTCTATTGTGCTATATAGAAGTGGGGAACATAGGAATGCGTCCACTAATTCATCAGGTGCTGACCCGCTACTTTCAGACATGCTTGTTTAGTCTGTTCTTGTTGTGCATCATGTGAAAATTCATCACCCGTCACCACGCTGCAATGTCGTCAATATCCTGATATGACAAATTTTTTTAAAAACATTATTGTGAATTATATGGCACAGCCCTATTGTGAACAGCACAATATCTGAATCGGGGCTAAATTACACCAGTTGTCCATCGTAAGATAAACGTGCCTGAATTTTTTCCATTAAGATTGATCTCTTGGTTTTCAAGACACAGACATATAGTAAATGTTGACAAATGCCTTTTCTTGTCATTTTAAATGTAACCTATTTACATTTCATCAAAATCTGTCTGTTTTTTTTAAAAAATATGCTGCTGAACAATCAGACAAACAGATGAAAACATAAATTCCTTAGCAGAGCTAATAATTAATAAAAAAAAAAATTAAATAATTCCTGAATCATTAATAGAGAGCTTTGCATCTGGGAGAACAAAAGCTGAGTGTTAATCGTGTATCTCAGCCAGCAGCAAGGTTTTTGGGGGTACTCACCTTGCTGGGTGCTGTCTCTGTGAGCGCGGTCCTCCTCCTCACCGGCCTCCTTGCCTTTAGTCCCACCAGACAGCAGGCAACGAAACAGGCTGCGGTAACGGGTCATCACTTACAAAAACCTGACCCGGCTCAAGACCGAGGACTTCAACCAGAAGCAATCAGATAACCAGTCTGTCAGTCATTTCAGATCTTCAGGTCTCTGCTTTTGTCTCTGTCTCACTGTGAGTCTCAGTCTGTCTGTCTCTGTCTCACCCTCTCTCTGTCCGTCTCTCATGCACAGTTCACACCTCCCTGTTTCGACACACCGCTCAGCTGTTGTGACCCTGTGGTATGCTACAGTAGCACTATTAGCTACAGTCAGAGCTGTAACAGTATGTTAGCAACTGAAATAGTAAAAAGAATGGCAGTTATATGATACATGATGTGACCTATGTGACCTAACAGTAACATTATATTGTAATGTAATGATAATAATGAGCAGCAACAATAATTGTCTTTTGTAGTAAGTGTAGAAGCTTTAAGATAATAACAATAGAAGACAAAGTAAATAAAGGAAAAGTAGTGGTAATAGTAATCTTAATGTAGTACAGATAAAATTACTGCTTACTGCAGCAGTGATATTAATAAGAGTAAAGTGACTGTGTGCGTGTGCATGTGCGTGTGTGTGCTTGTCTAATTTTGTTTGTCGTCCTTCAAACACAGACACACTCCTGTTCCTGTCAACACCACATTCGTCTGAGATGCACAAGCAGCTTTTTAACCAGGATCTCCAACATGAGGGTGCAGTTTAGCTTCCATCCCCCCCCGTGACCCTCCACAGGACAAACGGGTTTAGAAAATGGATGGATGGAAGTAGGAAATGCAAAATGAAGATGCAAATATTGCAATACTGTTTAGAAATTTGATTTGAGTTGAATGTTTTAACGTAGAAGTATCAACGTCCTCATAACAAACTAAGGCTACATTCACACTACCCTTTTTTCTTTTTGCCTATATCCATATTTTTTGGACAGCATATTTACATTTTTTTTTTAAGTGGCTGGCATCTGATACCTGTGTTTACAGGGTTTTGGTCTGAAACAACACGGATATAGAAAAACAGGTTTGCCCATGCTCTGAGACAGATGTAAAAAGACACTGAGACAAATATTTCTCCAAGCTCCAAGCATCTTTAAAGGTCCACAGAGATGTAATCATTTTTAATAATCAAATGAAGATTGCAAAAACAAAGACATACACACACACACCTCACCCCCTCCCCTCTCAAAAGTGGTGTCTTTTCACCCCACCTTCCAGTGTTTGTACCTTCTGAAAAGGTACAAATAAGGTTGTCTCCTGACGACGTCTCCGACAAAGTTGGACGGACCGGGTCGGATGAAGCAGCCTTTAGTATTTCAGACATCAGAAGCCTGAATGTATATGAGGATCTGAGCCTCTCCTTAAAATTTTAACCGGAGCAGATCCAACCTGTAAACCTGAAGTGGATTTGAGGTATCGGAGTGAATGTGACNCTCCTCCTGGCATGGACAGAGGCCTCAGTAAGAGGATAGGGGTTATTCTGAGAGTGGGAATGGCAGCGGCCGGAAGGTGAACAGGACTCTATTTTTATAAGTGTTGACCAACAAACAGAGACAGACGCAAGAAAACACTTTGATCCAGCCAGTCCACTTGTTGGACGCTTTTCCTAAAGGACAAATCCGGATTTAACAATCAGACCGCAGTACATCTGCTGGATCAATATACTGTACCTCACTGCTATTAATGGTATGTACACAAACTATAATTCAGCATAATAGAGAATATAGCATAAACAAGCTATATTATTATTAAAGATTCTTTTTAAAATTAATTCTCAGCATACTTGCATCAAAACTTCTGGGTATGTGAGGCTTGATTGATAAATAGTGAGCCTATGATAGAAAGCACTTAGTCCTTTCAGATGATGCATTGGCCATTACTGGAAGCTCAGAGGTGACTCTCGTGGCCTTGAGCGCCATGCACCGCTCAGATTCTCCCCTCTGCTCAAAGTTCAACCACATTCAACTTTGACTCTGCTGGGACCTTTCCAATGCGCAACCAATGAGAGAGCAGTTGTATGTCGTGTAAGCAGAAGTGACACAACAACAGAGGAGAAACTCATAAGCTGTGAGGAGCAGTTGCCTGGGTTGAAAAACACAACTTTACAATGGTATCATGATCTGAGCAGAAGGGTGATTGCATGGTGTCAGCAGTCAAACAGGACTACCAGGTTTGTAAACTGGCATATAATCTACAGTGGTATCAGCTGTTGACACCGGGCATTTTTTGCGTGTTTATTGCTACATTGGCACTGTGCTCCATGTGCTAACCAATATGCAGGGCTTTGGGAATGTAGGCAGCGAGGTGAGCAACATGCAGACCACAGCAGACTTAATGCTTATGATGTGCAAGCAGCCTTACTCAGAGGTGTTGCAATTCTTTAAATTCTTCAATTTCCAATCTCCTTCTTACTCGACACATTTCTGCCAACAATGCTAGAGGGATTTCATCGAAAAAAAAAAATCCTCCAGAGCTGATATGATGTCATCATCTGAGGCCAAACGGCTTCCAGCTAAAGCCTTTTTCATGTTTGTGAACAGGTGAAAGTCTGAGAGGTTAAATCAGGTTAAACTAATTCAAAGCCACAATCATGGATAGCAGCCAGCAAGTCCATAATCACTGCATGTTGGTCTGTTTGTCCATCTTGTCCAGCTCACAGAGCCTCTGGAACTTTAACTTACAATCACTGAACTCAGATAAAAAATATTTTAAAAAATATTACAGACCTGCTCACTTCATGATGACTCAGGCTTACAACTTATCAATCACCCCTCTACAGCAATGTAGTATTTTCACAAGCACCATGAAACCATTTTAATGCACGACATGCTAGTGCATCTGAGACTCCTGATCACAGGAAGCCAGCAGACTGCAGAGTTTGGAGCAGCTGGTCTGTCTCACTCTACGGAGGGATTGAACATCTCCTCTACTACTGTAAGTGTCATCCAGACCAGCAGGGGGCGGTGGACTGCAGGACATGAGGCCTCTGGAGACCCACAGCTGAATGCAAACAAGCAGATAGGAGAGCAGTGAAGGACGGACTGTTGTACCATACAGATCCCCTGATATGACTCACCAAACATCACCGAGCCGAACCTGCTGCATTCTGAGACGGTTCTGCTTCTGGTTTCTTTATGGTTCTGGTTTGAGCTATAGTGTAAATAACAGCTAATACAGGAAACAAGTATCTGCTATACTTTCCATTCCTGCTGATCATTTTCCAAATAATCCATCAATTTGTAGACTGATTTTCTATCTAAAAAGGAGCAGAAGGAGAATTTAACAGTTAAGAACAGTCCGAAAAATGCCTGGAAAAAAAAGAAAGCTGTTTAATGTGAGTTTGATTTTCTAACAATAGACCTAATGAATTTAATGCTTCTCAGATGTCAAAATGTCTTTTTGAAACGTGAAACCCATCTATTATTGACTGGAAAACGGTCTTTTGCCAACATTGCTATCACTGTTTGTATCTCTTCACCTACACATACAACAGACAGCATAATGCCTGTAAGCTGAGTTTTTATTTATTTATTTTTTTTCAAAAGGCATTCTGGGAAACAGGAAACTGGGAAGTGAAGAGTCATCGGGGTATTGATCTCATCTGAGGTCATCATTCCTTAATGGACAACAGAGAGACAGAGAGAGGAGAGAGAGAGAGAGAGAGAGAGGAAGAAAGAGAGGCATATAGAAAGAGAGTGAGAGAAGCAGAGAGAGGGAGGTTGCATGTGGATAACGCTAAACAACTGTAAAGTTTGTTTTATGTTTTATGCTCATCAGATATCTGCTACTTAAAGCCATTAAATTTGTCAAGCGAAAAACAAACTTTAACAATTGAAACAGATGCTGTGAAATGATCCCAACATATCAACTTTACTTAACACACGTTCAGATGAACATGTTGAAAGTTAGCGTGTGGTTGTATGTTCTCAGTATGAGCTCCATTCTCTTGTTCAGCATCTGAAGGCAGCACGTCTTAAGCAACATGTGGTTTTCCACATGTTGTCTTAAAGCTAAATTCAGCTTCTGCTGTCATAGTTTTCTTGGTATATGGACCAAATAATGACTATGACCAGGAAAGTATCCCAATGCCATCACTATTCCATGTTACTTAGTTTTCCCAGCATAGTAAACTTTTTCCTGTTTTGGTTTTCTTTCTCCTGCCTCCAGACATTTCTGACCAATGAGCAGAGAGAGTTTTCTCGCATGACTTTTGCCTATATATTTTGGTTCAATTGGTTATTTTCCTGTGTGAAACTGAACCAAACCAGGTGATAAAATGCAGCATTAGAACAATTTAGTCCTTGAATCAGATCAGCGCAAACAATCTACAGGTCCGAAAAAAAAAAACCCTTTCTCACTACTCTGCAAAATGATACATATCACTTCACTCATGGATATAACAATCAGCCCGGTGTATAGTTAACAGGAGTGTGTCAGCTTGTGTCTGATCACAGCTCTGCAGACAGAACAGCAGTGCAGGCTAGTGTTGCTGCAGCAGTGTGTGTACAGGCGGAGGTGAAGGCGGCGCTGATGGGAGTGGAGCTGCTGCAGAGTCATCGTACAGAAGACGATTAGTGGACATCCTGTTCATCTGCTGCAGGATGTGTCCACGGCTCCACATTGCATTACACTAGGCTGCTTTAAAAATCCTTCTGCCTTAAGTGGGCTGAACAGGACGGATTGCTCATCAACCCAGATTTCAGATGTGTGTGTGTGTGTGTGTGTTGCTATATAGGCTCCATTTGCAGAACAGCCTCATAAATAATCGATAGGTCTGCTGACTCCTCTCTCTCTCTCTCTACATTACGATACACTTTAAGGTTATGCTCACTCACTCGCTTGCTAACACACACCCTCATTCGCTGTCTCTTGCCCCTTCACACTGTCTCCATGGTAATACTCTTAAAGGAGAATACACATCTTTTGCAGTGTCCCATTGGTCAAGTTAGATCTAAAGTGATCAAGAAATGCGTGCATGCATTCCTCACCTTGTGTACTTCCTCTTGTAAGCTGATCAAATGATGAGTCATGCATGTTTGGTGAACTGAATCCTATTATTCCATCCGTGTGCACATCTTACGCCTTATATTTGCTTTATGCACCTTACACTCTGTATAAGTAAACAAGTAAACATACTGAAAACTGAATGATGGAGGCTCCATGCTAACACTTTAGTACAGACTGTATTGAGATCACAGGCTTCATGCTAACAGTTTAGCATATAATATGAGTGGCAGTGGACTCAGTGCTAACAGTTTAGCATAGGCTATATGTACTAGGAAAGGAAAGGAAAGGAAAGGAAAGAAAAGGAAAGGAAAGGAAAGGAAAGGAAAGGAAAGGAAAGGGAAGGAGACGAAAGCTGATTGAGCTATAAAACAGACAGAGAGCTAAAGACTAATGGGAGGAAGAGAGCAGCAAAAAGAACAAAGAAATGGCCATAAAAAGGCTGGGGCGTCTCTCTCTCTCTCTCTCTCTCTCTCTCTCTCTCTCACACACACACACATACACACACCTCCTCCACCATGCTGGAGATGAACATAAACAGCAGGAGATGCTGAGCTCAGCATAGTGTGTACTGTATGTGTGTGTGTGTGTGTGTGTGTGCGTTTCTCTTTGCTCACACTTGGCACCAGGGTCTCCTCAGATTTCCTGGGTGTGGTGAAACAGCGTGGTGTACATCATAATACCAAATAAGATGATAATATAAATCACCCAATCACCTTATTATTTATAACAGTTTGCAATTTTGTCTAATTCATCTGATTGTTCAACAGAAAAGGTCAAATCAGAGGAAATCTTGCAAATTTATTGCTCATCACACACATAAAATGATCCAGTTTTAGAGTCCAGGTGACATATAATCAAACATCACCTAACGTCATTACATATAAAGGAACTGGGTGTTTTTTCTCTCAAACTCGTCTTGTTAGGCTGGTGAATTGCCAGATTTTTTCTCTCTGCCAACAAGTTCCATCAGTTCAATTCTCTGCAAACCATGTAAGTTCAAATCTTCAGGGAACATCAACAACACAGCAGATAAACTCATATGCCAAACTCAGACTGTATAATGTTAGCGCTGATGTTCCAGTCTCAGGCTGTTTTCACATCTGTGGATCATTTGCTCTGGTTTGAGTTGGGAACTAAATTCTTACAATGCTGCATTTACCACTTGATTTAGTTTCACACAGGAAAAAATCCAATTGAGCCAAACTATATCAGCAAAAGTCATGTGACAAAACTCGCTCTGCTCATTGGTCAGAAATGTCTGAGGGCGAGAGAAGGAAAATCAAAATAGGAAAAAGTTTACTATGCTGGTAAAACTAAATAACATGGAACAAAGATAGAATTGGGATACTTTCCTATGACAGCAGAAGCTGAATTTGACTTTGAGACAACATGTGGAAAACTACGTTACTTCACATAACGTATAGAAGATGTGCTGCCTTCAGACGCTGAACGGAAAAATGGAGTGAGAATGCAGCGCATGTTCAGGTATCTTCACTTGATCCTAGGTCCTGACTGACTAAACACACCTACTTAGTTAATCAGGTGTGAATGGAGCCAGGAATGATGGAACCTATACAGTGCTGTGGTACTCTATGACCAGGACGGGGAACCCCTGATCTTCGTCGGGCACCTGCACAGAGGGTGACATGAGGACATGATATGTTGTGAACCTGTTACATGTTACACCCTCCAGGTGAAAACTCAGCTCAAGCAGGTGAAACAAAGAAGCTGAAAGGCTGGTTTATGCATAACATGGGCACGGATGCAACAGTGAGAACGCAGGAAATGTCAAACAACATAAATGCGCCTTCATCGACAATTGTTCAAGCAAAAAAAAAAAACAAAAAACAATGAAGAATCAGCACCTTCCTCCATGAAGGATTATAACAACTGACAAATGGCTGCCAATTTCTGGCAGGAGATAGCCTGTAATCTGGGGTCTGAGGAACCTTCCTGTCACATCAAGTGGAGAAAATCTACATGACTGATATGTGAAAGTTAGAACGAAGACCAAACCAAGAAGTGGGCGGAGCTAAAAACTCTCCCATATGGCAGTGGTTGTCCTGACTCTCGCAATTTATGAGGCACAGCGATCATCATGTGCGGTCGTCATGGGAGAACCATAAATACCAGGACATGGATGCTGATGACTCCAAAACATCCGTGTCCATGCTAACCCTGCACTGGGTTGAAGACACCATGTTACAGAGGTGGAATATGACTGTCTTTGCCTCTACAGGACAGCAGTGGAGTTACAGTGGCAAGGACAGACAAAAGCACGGGGAACTAGAAATTCCAGTGGAGGAAGAAGACGAAAAGTCAAACATTTCTGCTGACCTCAGCATTTGTGAGATTGTGCATTTGAGCATACGTGTAGTGTGAATGTGCATATAAATGTGTGAATGTAAACGTGTGAATGAAAACATTTCTGTGCACTAAAGGAGTGAAGAACAAGCTCCTCACCTCTGCAGCGTGAGCGTACTACAGCCAGAGCCCAGGGCAAGTTCACAAACCCTCTCTGGGATTTTCTGCCTCACAGAGTTCATATAGTAACAATCTACCAGGGTTTACACACACACACACTCACACACACACACACAGGGGCTGTTCTGTCTGGCTTCAGTCAGATGGTGTTTGGGTGATCAGCAAAAATGAAAACAGAAATTGACAAGAAATACATACCTCCTCTGGGACTCTGTGTGTGTGTGTGTGTGTGTGTGTGTGTGTGCGTCCATTCAGTCTCTCAGGTTACACTCTCTGGACTGGGCAGTGGGACACAAACAGTCGTGGATTTTGTGGATCTGATCCTAAAATCGATATCTGAGGAGAATCCCTACAAACTGATCCTATGCTGACTCTGACAAACACAGAGCCACTATGGTTCTGCTTTAACCTCTTCAAAATACAATTTTCATGTTCTGTGGGGTGACATTAGGCCCCGCCTCCTGTCTCCTGTCAATCAAAGACCAGCCAAGCTAAAACCGGCAAACTGGCAGCTCACTCCTTCACTCTGACACCAACACTAACACAATTCCTTGAATTTTAACTTTCTGCTGTCATTGATTTTTGATTTTCAGACTTCAAAAACTAATTATTTCTGTCTCATTTGCATCCATAGCAACATTCTGTTCACCTCCGTCTCAGACACTAAAAATTCTTTAGCTTGTTTCAGGTTTGAACACACAGGGCCAGGACCAGGACGAGGGCCAGGGCCTAGATCAGGATCAGTATAGGATCAGGTTTAAGATCAGGATCAGGGCCAGAACCAGGGCCTGAATCAGGACTAGAACCAGAACCAGAGCTAGAATCAGGACTAGGGCTAAAGCCAGAAACAGGACCAGGATCAAGGCCACAACTATCTAACACACACTCCAAAAGAAATGAAATAAAGTGTGAAACCACAGGGTTATTGTTTGTAACGTACAGCTGTGTGTCGTACTGCAGCACGATGACATGCATGTTTTCTGTGGTTCAAACCAGATTTACATGTAACAAAATCAGTTTATTAACACACGTTGAAGCAACCTGCCCATCAGTCAAATGAGCCACACCTGATCCACAGGGCATCCTGGGTAAACTAAATAAAACAAGAAGTGCTGGACCACAGTTTTACCACAATACCCTGCAGAATAATACTAACATTGTAAAAACCAGGAAAACTCCAGGTGTTTGTGGTGGACCGCCACACAGATGCCACGCAGATAAGACAGGAAACCAAAGTTTCAAAGAGCTCATACCTCCATAGATCAACAACAGATCACCTTCCAGATTTATCACCCAATCAGCATTATCTCAGGTATTACATTGGCTGAACACAGTACAACCACATGCTAATCTTCAACATGTTCATCTGAACACGTGTTAGGTATGATCAATGAGTAAGCACTTTTTCACAGCATCCATGTCGTTTGCTAATCAAAGGTGGAGATTACTTAATGTTAACAACACACACCTCGCCATCTCTGCTTCTAGCTCTATCAATTAGGGCTGTGCCATATATTGTGCATGATAAAAACCTGTTTCATTTTTTTTGAACTGTTTAAAATTTGTCATATGACAATACTGATGATATTGTGCCATGATGATGTGTTGATGAATTTTCACATCATGCTCAATAAGAAGAAACTAAACAAGCTTGTCTGAAAGCAGCAGGTAAATGAAAAAGAAACTCTGAGTTTTTTGGAAATGGTTACAAGGTTACGGCTACAAGGCTAATTGGCTAATAGCTAAAGGTGGAAACACAGCAAATTAGTTTCTCCACCTAAAGCAGAAACACCTGGGTGAATACCAAGAAAGCCATAAATCATGTGAGGAGGAGGAAAGCCAATCAGCTGAGACACAAAACAAGCAGGAAGTGACTCTGATTCAAGCGTAGCTGGACCATTAGCTAGTTGTACTTCCTGTGACAGACAAAGCTAAAGATGGAGTAAAATTAGCAGTGGGGTGATTTGTTGTTGTGATGTGAACAGTCTTAGCTTAGCCGCTACACAGTTGAGTTCTTGGTTTCAGCTGCAGGCTTGTGGTGGATTTGGACTTTAGAGCGCATTTAAGTGTAGCATCACAGAGGTTATTTAGCTTTTATTTAGGTTATTTAGAGGTTATTTAGGTTATTTAGGTTATTTAAATTATTTGTATTACCTTGAATATCTTTATCACAGAAATAGCTTGAGATATCATGATATTATTTTAAGGCTATATCACTCACCCCAGATTCTTCTGTATGTTTTTCAACTTATGGAAATAATTTAAAATTTCCAGACATCAGCACACAGATCTCTGGGTAATTAAAGTCTAAAGCTTCTTCATTAAAGGGAGGTAACATCAAAAATATGAAGTCCTCCATATGCTGCTTTAAACAAAACGAAAAGAGCCTGTCTGACTCTTAGAGGAACTTAGGGCCAACACACACACACACACACACCAGCCTGAATATGAGACATCCTAAATATGTTCAGATTTATGTGCGAATGAATCAGCTAAAAATCTGTCATTCCTGTCTGTCTGTCTAGCTTTCCATCTGTCTTGCTACCTGCTTGTCTTGCCTTTCTGTCTGTCTCTCTCTGAGACCTGTTGTCTGTCTTTCTAGTAGTCAGTCTCTCTCTCTCTCTCTCTCTCTGTCTTTTCAGCTTGTCCACATTCTTGTCTTTCTCTTTCTCCTTCATCTATCTTTCTGCCAACTCGTCTGTCTCTATCCTGACTGTCTCTAGTCTCCCCTGAACTTGCTGACCCTTTAACCATTCTCTCTCTCTCTAGCCACAATCTCTCCCTCCCTTTAGCCTCAGTGTCTCTATATCTGTCTCTCTCTCCATACTTTTCCCAATTTATCTCTGTCTCTAAGACCTCCCTTCAGTCTCTCTCTCTCTCTCTCTCTCTCTCTCTAGCATGCCATTTTTTTTCTCTGTACTCTTGTCATTGTCTTCCTCTTTGTCTTTGAGACCTGTTGTCTGTCTCCTGACTCTCCTCTCTGTCTTTTCTGTCTTTTTAGTTTGCTCACATTCTTGTCTATCTCCCATCTATCTGACAAGTTGTTTTTTTTGTCTGTCTTTGAGACCCCTTTTCTGCCTTTAGTCCTGCTCCTCTGTCTGTCTCTTGTCCTGTCTCTGTCTCTCTCTCTCGCTCTCACATTTTTTTTTACATCAACTTGTTGACCCTTTAATCATCCTTTCTCTCTAGCCACCCATCTGTCTGCCTAACCTCTTGTCTTTGCATTCTGTCCCTCTCTTCTTTCATTTAAATGTCTCTGTTGTCTTGTCCTGTCTTTCTGCCAGTCTATCCTGTCTCTCTTTCTTTCTGTCTCTGAGACCTCCCTCCTGTCTTTCTCTCATGAACATGCCATTTGTCAGTCTGTACCCTCTTATAAATTTCTTCCTGTCTTTCTCTGAGACTCTCTTGTCTGTCCTTTGACCCTCCTGTCTCTCTCTCTCTCTCTCTCTCTCTCTCTCATCTGCACTCTTGTCTCCTTCTCTACCTGCCATTCTACCAACTTATGTCTCTCTTTCTTTCCATCTGTCTTTCTGAGACCTCTTGTGTATCTCTAAATGGTCCTGTCTCTCTCATCTGCATTCCTGTCACTCTCTACCCTCCTGTCTTTCTACCAACTTGTCTGTCTGAGACCCCATCTCTCTCTCTCTCTCTCTCTCTCTCTGTGTGTCTTTCTGTGTTTTGCTGCATCAGGCTTCTGTCAGGGTTTCAGCTGCTGTTAAAAAACAAACAGCAGGGCAAATCACAGACACACACACTGCACACACACTGCACACCATCCCATAATAACCACACCTAAAAGCTCCAGTGCAGCTGCATTCAGGATGCGAGCAGCAGGCAGGATGCCGCAGTCCACTTCTACCCAACACGCATCACTCCATCTCCATCCATCCATCCATCCATTCATCCATCCATCCATTTATCCATTCATCCATCAATCAGCCCATCACTTCATCCCTCCATCCTCTGCAACAGGAAGAGAAAAAAGACACTAACTTCCTTCTTGACGTAAGGAACTTCCATCCATCCATCAGAAGCACAAACTTCCATCCCTTCATCCCTCCATCATTCCCTCCTTCTCTTACCTGCGGGTGCCTTCTCTTTGCCCTCCATCTCCCGGTGCGGTCCTCCCCTTCAGATGCTCTCTCTCTCTCTCTCTCTCTCTCTCTCTCTCT
>VXCM01005952.1:13457-30272 GCA_014773175.1 Lucifuga dentata
GGAGGATGAGGAGGAGGAGGAGGAGGAGGAGGAGGAGCCGGGAGGATGGGTTTGGTCCAAAACAGCAGCAGCAGTTTGAGTAAAATGATGCTAATGAGCTAAAGCTGTTAGCTGCTCTGTTTCGTTGTGGACGTTCACCTGTGCTCTCTCTCTCTCTCTCTCTCTCTCTCTCTCTCTCTCTCTCTCTGCAGCTGAGCGCAGGAGTGACGTCACTGACGGGGTTTTAAGGTGATATAAAACAGTAACAGTGTGATAAAATAAACGCAGTGAAATTAATCTAACAGCAAGTAAGTACGTTTACTCGAGTACTTGAGTCCACTTTGAGGTACTTTTACTGGAGCATTTCCATTTTGAGGCGTTCTACTTTTCCTGCACTACATTTCAAAAGGCACTAGAGGGCGCTCACACCTCCACCAAGGCCCAACAGTCTGATATACAGGCCTTTTCTATCATTAGGGAGAGGAGAGGTGAAAAGAGGAAACAAGGAGAGTAGAGCTAGCTGGGCATCTAATCAGGGGTTCCTGGTATGTCCAACTAGGAGGAGACCACAGGGCAGATCGAGAATATGCTGGAGGGATTATATATATCCCATTTGGCATAAGAATGTATTGGGATCCTGCAAGAAGAGCTGGAGGACACAGAGCGGGCAACAAGAGATGGAAAATGGATGGATATGTATCCCATGATGGACTGAAATTTAGCTCAGGGCGAGATACTGATCCATCTCTTAATGCAGTTGTAGTGGATTAAAACATATGCAGGGTGAGCGGTCATGTTTATGGCATCACTGTACATTATTAAATAAGTCTAGAAATGTGTAGCTAATGCCACGGTCACAACATCAGGACGGGTGGGCCTTGATGATGTTTGAACTCTGTAGTCATTTTTAATTTTATATAAAATAAATTTAAAAAAAAAATTAAAGCCCATGCATGAATAACAGATAGATAGATGATAGCTAGAAAGAAAAATCATCAATACACTGTTGGTTTTACAATTTATTGCACAGGAAATCACAAAAATATGTAAATGTAACTAATTGGTTTTCAAGAAGAATTTGTCAGCATAAAAGCACATTAAAGTCATTTCAGGCTCAGACTTTGGTTTCATCAAAGTAACCACCTCTGGCCTTAATAACTGCCTCACATATTGTAGGTATATGCTACAGTCATTTTTGGAAGTAGGTTCTTGGCAATGATTACCAAGCACTCAAAAAAGTTCTTTCTCATTGCCTGGAGATTTGTTCCCAACTTGCCTATCAAGCTCATCCCATGCCAGCTCAATGGGAGAAAGATTTGGAGTCTGGGGTGGCCAAGTCATAATTCTCAAAACATTTTGCTAGATGAAATTATGTGCTGATCTTCAGCCTTTGATGTCACTTTCCTTCCCCCAGATTGTTTCCGATCACCATTGTCCCAGTCGGCCTTTTTCTTTTTAAGGAGTACCGCACTCCATACTTGGTAACATTCAACTTTTTAGCTATTTGTCTTTGAGAAAAACCTTATTTGCTCAAAATTAATATCTGAGCTCTCTGTTCAATGGTTAACTTTGTGTTTTTAGCCATTTAGATCCCAAAACATATCACAAACTATAAATTAGCAGTCTTCAGTATGAAGTTCAGAAGATGCAGGGCAATAGCATGAGCAGACTGTGTAGCAAGCAAGCAAGCAAAATGATCTGGGAGACAGCAGCTATTGAACAGAATGTTAAAACACATCAGCAAGGGAGTTTGAGCACAACTGGATCCCAGTGCACTAACACAAACTGGGCATACCTTCTTTAAAAATCATTTCTTAAGCTATAGTGACTACATAATGTGCTCTTGACAAATTCTTTTTGAAAACTAATTAGTTACATTTTATATATTTTTGTCACTTCCTGTGCAATAAACTGAAACAGTGTACTGATATTTTAAAAAATCTGGGTGTGCCTCAAACTTCTGGCCTATAGTGTGTGTGTGTGAGACACTATATATATATATATATATAGTGTACTATAAAAGGTACTTGGAAGATTTTGGGCTACGTTGGCAACTGTTTTGATGACTGCGAGCCTCCTGTGAGGAAGAGCTGAGCAGGAAGAAACATGGCAGGAGGACGCAGAGGGAGGAGGAAAACAGGTGGAGGAGACAGGTGCTGAGAAAGCAGGAGGTAAAAACCTGGCAACCTGAGAAGAGATAGAACAGGAGAGGAGAGGAGACAAGGAAAGAAGAAGAAATAAGAGAGGACAGGAGACAAGGATGGAGGAGAGGAGATAGGGAGAGAGGAAACCAGGAGGAGGGAAAACAAGATGAGAGTAGAGGTGCATCCCAAATGCACTAAAATATCTCCTCCCGACCTCCCCTCCATCTCCCTTCCGTCATACTTTGGGATGTGCTTGGAAAAGAGGAGAAATAATTGAAGAAAGGAAATGAGAGGTAAAAAGAGGAAAGGAGAGGAAATGAGGAGAGGATTCAGGGAAGAGACTGGCACAGAGAAGAGAAAATGAGGAGAGGAAAAAAGATGACAGGAGAGGAGACAGGGAGAGAATAGAGAAGAGGAACAGAGAGAGGAAACAAGGAGTAAATGAGGAGAGGAGACAGGCAGAAATGAGAGGAAATGTTAAAAGCTCTGATTTTTTTTTTTTTTTTTTTTNTTTTTTTTTTTTTTTTTTTGACATTGAATGTTTGGGTGCATCTTCATCCAACTATATCACCACCATCACCATAAACATCATCAGAGCTGGTCACCATGGAAACCACAAAGGCCCACTGACACTATCAGGGACCCCTCCAGTCCTAACAGGCCCTAACATCTACTTCCTGAATACAGTGAGGTGAAAAGAATTGAGGTCAGACAGGAAGTGTGTTATTTCATGGAGTGTATTTACAGCAGCAGTTACACGTTACAGGTGGAGAGAAAATCACCATCGTTCACACACTAACGCCATTCAGACGACAGCTCCCCCATCTCCAATAAAAATCTCCAATAAAAATGGAACCATCCCTCCTTTACTGACACAATAGCTCAGTATTCACCCATCTGATTGGTGGATTTCTGACATTCTGGGCCAAATGTCTGATTAACGTAAAGCCCCCCAGTGGCAATAGGAGGTAACTGCTCTAATTTCTTTAGAAAGCTCAGAAGTTCAGTTAATGAAGGGTTGGTGCCTCCTAGATCTTGATTGACTAAACACACCTGATTTAGCTGATCAGGAAAATGGAAAATGTAGAGTGCTGTGGTACAAGAGGGCCAGGACTGAGAATCACGGCTTTACAAGGACAAAAAATATGAGATCAAACCTGAGACCTGGTTACAGAACAGCAGCCAAAAGATCAAAGTACTGCTGCTTAAAGAGAGGTGGGTGGGGGGTNGAGGCTGCCATCTGAAGGGTTAACACAGCAGAATCGACATTGCAACAAAATCGATCACCAAACATTTTGATAAATTAGAGCAGCAAGATACAGGAAAATAAAACTCACAGTTCAAAGGTTCTCAACAAGGAGACAAATAAAGCAGAGAAGTAAGGTCAAAGGTCATGAGGCTCAGGAGAACACACTAATAACATTGCAAATGAACAGGTGTAGGTGTGTGTGGCACTTTCGTGGTGTGGTAAAACCTGTTTGTGTGTCTCGTTTATTTGTATACGATTTAATGTTCTATGATTTTTACTTTCCTTAAAACCCATTTTAATGGCGTACCCATAGCAATGCTGTTAGTCCTGTGTCTGTGTGTGTTCACTAATTGCACTTGAGGATGAAGATATGGACAACACATTTGCCGGTCAGACTTCTGTAGTTTTTTTTTTTTTTTTTTTTTTTGGCATTTGCCTGGAATTTCTATTGACAAAACAAAAACAAACCCAGAGCCAACTCGCTTTCAACCCAACCGGCTCAGCACCGAAATGTTTACTCAGTCTGATTCTCACAACGCAGGGACGCTTGTTTTCTACTGCCACTGAAGATATGCTGAGGTACAGATATTTAATGCCACAATAAATTCTGCTGAAGTGTCTAAGGGCGTTTTCACAAC
Source organism: Lucifuga dentata (assembly GCA_014773175.1). Classification (NCBI taxonomy): domain Eukaryota; kingdom Metazoa; phylum Chordata; class Actinopteri; order Ophidiiformes; family Bythitidae; genus Lucifuga; species Lucifuga dentata. Next base: position 17,468 of record VXCM01005952.1, read on the forward strand.
TACGTGGTTTGGTCCACTTAAGTCAGTTCAGTTTGTTTCACACGGCGATACGGATCTAAACAACCACATCAAGACCGTTTTGAGGAGGTGGTCTCAGTCTGATTCCAAAAAACCTGTGGAGCAGTTTGTTTGTGGTCTAATCATGATCCACATGACTTCCAATGACTTCCATGATTGATCCAGAAGCAGAGATAGATAGCTTTAAGTGAACTCCACCTTTGATTAGCAAATGATGTTCTACAAAAAGGTTGTAACACGTCATTCTTACCTAACACACATTCTAAACTTTTTGTTTTGATTTTCTGTCTTCTGCCTCCAGACATTTCTGCCCAATGAGCAGAGTGTTCTCACATGGATTTTGCTGATATATTTTGGTTTGACTGATGTTTTCCTGTGTGAAACTGAACCAAACTGAGTAGTAAATGTAGCATTATAATAATTTAGTCCCTGATTCAGACCAGAGTAAACGGGACTAAAAATGTCCTAAAGCTGTACTTCACCTACTGTAACTAGACGGCAATAAAATTAAAAAAAAAAAAAATGAATGGAAAACCCCCAAATTATCTCTGCAAGTATAAAGTTGTTAATTCCTGTTGATTGGCTACGATAATTGAATTGGCTAATCCTTTATGAACTAGTGATGAGCGAGCTTATAGTTAGCTAATGCTAATCCCGAAATGTTTTTTTTTTTTTTTNTTTTTTTTTTTTTGTTTTTTTTTGTGGTCATTTTCCACTAATTTTATTTAGCTTTTTAATATTATTCTGACTTTAACGTCTTGTTCTTCGGCTTTAGGTTTGTTCATTGATTGAGATTTAAAACAGGGCAGAGAGCAGTCAAGTGAACGACTCATTCCCAATCTGACAGGTAGGAACGCATCCACGATTAGCACTTGGACGAATAAGATTTCTCAGCTGAAACACCGTTTTTGTTTTGTTTTGAAGTAAAAATCTTCATTCTGAGCTTGATGAGCGGAAGGAGAGTTGAACCTTTGAAGCCTAAAAACACAAACAACAAACAATCTGTACAGAAAATCATGTTAAAAACATTAGCTCATTACGATACGTTAGCTTATTGAAACGTGCGATCACTAAAGATCGAGACAAAGGAAATGGAAATGACAGAAAAAAGTGGAAAGAGTTTAGAGAGAAATTCTGGAATGCTTTACTTCACTCTGATTCACAATGCAGCAGATTAGCCTGAGTGTTAAACGATGGAGAAGCGATGCTAACTCATGACATAATGAGGCGAATTTTGAAGGTTTTGTGGATATTTTTTGAGAAATGACACATGAAACTGTATTATGGCACACTGTCATTAACTGCTTCATGTTTAGTCTTTGTTCATGCCAGAATTGAAGATTTTTAACCAGGAATTTAAGGGGAAAATTGGCAAATAAACAAAATTTTCTTGTTCACGCAAGCCTGAAATGGAAAATTTCAGGGTGAAATTACTTGTTTGTAAGAATCTCATGTATGCGAGGGAACTTTCATTACTTTTTATAGTAATACTGTGTACTTGGTATATTTTCATCTTGGCTGTGAGGATGGCTACATGGCTGCTCTTTTGTGCAAGTGTTAAATTGATGACTTCGTAGCCTGTAGATCTACAACATGAAATCTAGACGTACAGGCTACAGTGGCTAGCCAAATTCACACATTGCAAAAGACTACAGACCAATTTCCAGTCACTGTAGTGGTCCTTGCAGCTGTCTTTGCTTAAAATCCCTTGTAAGTAAAGCATCACTGCTTCATTCTAGCTTGAAATACGATACAACATTCCAGAATCCACCTCGGACAAACACGACGTCCATTATCAAAAGAAGAAGTGGCGTGTCTTTACATTCTGTGCAAAATAAGACAAAAAGTCCACAAACATGTTATCAGTAGCATTTCCCTGTTTGTCTTCATGTTCCACATATCTGCTTTCAGTCGATTCATCTATTTACAGTTAGTTCTAAGACGTTAGTACCATCAGCTTCCCTGTCAGGACTGAGACAATCCACCTTCAAACAGAATTCAGCTCTTGTTATTGGTGGGTTTGAGACTTGTATGCGCGCCATCTAGCTCCCTGATTTGCATCCAAGTTGTGTCTACGTCACGAAATCGTAAAAGAAATTTTCAGATTGTATTTTGGAGTTGTACAGTGTACCAGTGGAGCAGACGCTGATATGAAGTCACACTACTCTTATGCTATCACTCAGTCCTAATACAACCCTGTGGAGTCTTTAACAAGCTTGCTGTTCCAGGCTTTAGGTGAAATCCTGAAGCTTGTATGGCCTGGCGTCTGTACGACAAATCAGCGGAAATAAAAGTAGTTTCTGGTTCAGTCACCCACAACAAAACACAAAGGCAGCGAGAAACAGAGTTATTGTTAAACAAAGACGAGGAATTGCTGTTATTTATGACAGCAACGTTCCTCAGAACCCAGAGTACAGACAATCTCCTGTCTGTGGAATTAGCGGTCATGCATCAGCCTTTATAATTCCTCATGGAGGAATCAGAGGTGCGGGTACTTCCTCGCTCATAAAAGTTTGTTTTTCTGTCTCTCTCGCTCTTTCTCTGCACTTCCTCTGTGCCACTTCACTTCGCTAATCATCAATGAAGGTGCATTTACTCCACGCAGACACTGTCCAGATTGTTTCAGATTTCAAGTGATTTGCACATTGCGAGCGACCCTCATGTGTAGCCTCTGCAGCTAGCTATTTTGGTTGTTCTTTTGTCACATTTTCCATGCTCTCACTGTTGCGTCGTGTTAAGCATAAAGCAGAATTAACTGACTAACTGAGGCAGTTAAAGAGATATTTGTCTGTTGGAAAGAACAAAGTACGATTCAGAATGTTCACATTTGTGCATTTTATGAGTATGAAAAAGAGACTGATCACAACAGGTCAACAAGCCGCTCACTTACAACACACTAAATGAAAATTCTGAGATTAAATTTCTGCAGAATTCTTCGCTCAGCCATTTCATCCTTTTGTAAAGTTGTTTATCAGACTGCCCCACATTTATAATGAACAAGTTCCTATGATTTTGTCAAGGTGCTGGAGATGTCTCATATCCCAGAATCTCCAATAATCACATTAAATTACCAATGAAACTAGGACTGTGAATTCTATTTAAGGTGGATTTTCATCTCATACTTCAGTTTGAACAACAGAATAGTTCCAGTATTCTCTTTAAAAGGCATTCAGCAGGTTAGAAACACGGCACGCAGTGAGAGAGGAGGGAGGGAAGAAGGAAGGGAATTTAAAAAACAAACATAAAAAAGAGGCAGACACAACTAGACGGTCACCTAACTTCACTCTGTGGCAGAAAAACATATAAAAATAAAAATAAGTTTTAAAGGAGGGTTGGCCATCAGGCACGAGGAGGAGGAGGAGGAGGAGGAGGAGGAGAGTGAAAAAGAAGGGGAAGAAAAAGAGGAAAAACATTCCTCAGTCTCAGAAGAACTTGTCATCAATGCGGAAGTGCGGTCGTGTCACATCGTCCGGGTTGATGAAGACAGAAATGGATTTCCCAGGATTCTCAGTGACCAGCTGCTGAAGCTTCTTGGCCAACCGATCGTCCGGTTGGTTCTCCCCACCGGCGTCTGATTGTGGTGACGGCAGGTTGTTGCCGCTGCCTCGNCCGGTTGGTTCTCCCCACCGGCGTCTGATTGTGGTGACGGCAGGTTGTTGCCGCTGCCTCGCCACTGCAGTTCCATGGTCAACCTGTTGGCGGCCTTGGCATGCTCGATGGTAGTGCGGAGGTGCTCTGCTGGGTCGGAGCGCACCGAGGAGAGCTTTCGGGCATGCAGCATGGCGGTCTCGTCGGACAGATGCTCCAACATGTTGCACTGAGGAATGAAGTAGTTGGGACACATCTTGTTGACAAGGCAGTGTTGTAGGTCATCAATCAGGCCCAGCAGGAAGTGGGCGGAGAAGTCATCCTGGGACAGGTAGTTGGCGGGGAGGCGATCACAGGCCCACAGCATGATGCTGCGGAGGTGGTAGGGGCTGATGGCTTTAGGGCGGGACAACAGCTTGATGATGATGGCTTTACAGGCCTGGTACACCTGCATCAGGCTGGACGAGATGCACTTCTTCAGCTGTACCTCACTCCGAGCGAATGACAGCCGCCACTCATTCTCCTTTCGGCCTTTGTAGGAACAGGCAGGGACGAGGTAGAAGCCGCTGATCACCTCCTCCTCTGTGATCTTCCCATCCCAGAAGTGGTTCTCCATCAGCCAGCTCTGAGCTACGGCAGGCCAGCCTTTAAACGACACCACGGGGACGATGTCATACAGCATGCGGCTGCTCCCCACGCCTAGGATGACCGAGATGATGGTGCCGTTCCTCTCCACTTTCTCCACCCTGGGCATCCCTCTCTGCGGCTTCTTCTGCACCTCGAGCAGCACCAGTGAGATAGACTGATAGAACCAGTCTGCCACCAGCGTGGGTGAGAAGAAGTAGTTGGTGGTTCCACTGATGTGGTCCACGATGGTGCAGCAGTCCTTCCACTTGTTGATGGTTCCTTCATCAAAGAGGCGCAGGCTGAGCCAGGAGTGGCCCAGGGCCGAGTGCCTCATGTCCAGGGTCACCGGCTGGTTCCGGTCATGCAGTTTGAGCGCAGGGACCAGCAGGGTGAAATCCATGTCATAGTCTGTGCCACGAGCATAGACACTAAGTTCATCCAGGTCCATGTCCACCACACCCTCCCGAACGCCTCCCGACAGGAGCAGATACTCATTGGCCACTGGGAGCTTCTGGTCCAGCTTCTGGACCATTCCTGAGGATCAGATGACAAAAATCAGGAAGAACTCCTATTTATGAATACAAACAAAAACAAATATTTGATTCAGCTGAGCTCCTGAAATATTAAAATACTGTCAAGTTATAGATTTCTCATAGTCTGAGCCATTTTGCATGTTCAAGCCCAACAAATACAACCCGTATATACGTTACATTATTGCCAACCGTTTTCCACTAATGAAGCACTACATTTTAGAATTGTTTTTCCTACCTTCCAGACTGCCATTGGTTCATTCCACTACACTATAAAAATCAGCTTGTAAAGACTTGAAACAGGTTTGAGATATGTAATTCATCACAACAATCACAATGTCTATTACATTTTTAATGAAGTAACTTAATTTGACAATCCAACACAGAACTACACAAAAAAACAGTATGTCTGTCCACAGAATATAGTCCCAGGAAAAGATGGGTTTTTCCAAGAAAGTAAAAACTGCCATTCCTTCTATACAGTACAAGTTAGAAGGAGAAACCTTAAAATAAAATATCAAATGCCAGAGTGTCCCTGAACGCACCATCAGGGAGAGCTTTCAAAACCTTTCTATCTGCTTTTCATATTACATCACGATAATTCTGAAAAAAATAAATAAAGGTGAGGACACGTTGAGAGCAGCAGAAGATGAATAACATGGCTGTTATTGTTCTCACAGATCTGTCAGATGTTTATAAGAAAAATTTAATTTAATTGAATGACTTAACTTAGTATGATAGACATTTTTGGGGTGAGTGAGTGAGTGAGTGTGTGTGTGTCTGTGTGTCCTAGTTTAATCAGTATTCTGGAAAAATTCCAGCCTTATAATGAAACTTCATTTCTTTCTCTCTCTCGCTCTAAAACCTGTCGACACCATGTGCATGTGTGACATCACACCTTCGTTACATAATTATCACTAGTGTTAAAGAGGTTTTATGAATGTCAGGACACGCTGATCTCACTGGAGAAGGTTCAGCTCTGATTTTCATTTTGAAAGCTGTGCTGTGGATCACTTCAGGGATCAATAAATCATCTTTACACTCAGAGTTTTCGTTGTACTGACTGTGAGCCGGTGAGGTCATCCATGCAGAGAACCAGTCGTTCCGATCTCATGCAACATGTATGCAGAAATCGCTTCTGTTACTAAACAAACCGTGTTTCCAATCCTGGAAAAATCTTAAAACAAAAACACTGATTACTACTTTCTGTGCAATAAACCTTAACTAATTACCTTTACTGCACCTTGACTTTACTGGAACCCTGTTTCCTGATCATTCATCTACTTTAAGGGGACATATTCTGCTTTTAGCTCTGTTCCCTCATGTTTATAGATTAATATATCTGGAGTTTGAGTTGAACAAATCTGAGGTTGACATTTACAAAAATGCATCCAGTTAAACAAACCTGTGGGTCCTGAACTGCCCTGAAAGCTTCATTTTGATTGGTCCTTTGCTTGTGTTCCATGTTGAATTCAACATGCAGCACATGAATTTACCTGTCTACCTGGTTAGACACAGCCAATAAGTATGAGAACAGTGAGCCAGTGATTAGCCAGGATACGCTAGTGCTTTTCCACCAAAAGTTCTGGTGCTCAAACTGGTTCTGTTCAGTATCTGTGGAGCCAAGGTGCCATCTTGTGAACCAGCTGCATTTGCACCAATCTGAGGTGGAGCCAATGGAAGTAACAACAGAACTCTGGAAGTCGTGATCACCAGAGTTTATTTGTTAGCAGGATATTTCAAAACATTATGGACAGGTTTGGATGAAATTTGGGGACAGGTAGATCATGTTGAAATAAGTGATTAAGTTTGGAGGTGATCTGGATCATATTCTGGATCCAGGATCTAGAACAGAGGTGGCCAACCTGAGGCTCTTTGTCTGTTCTTCACGTGTGTAAATGAACTTTTGGGTAGTAAACCACTTTTCAGTAAAATCATCCAAAAAAAAGGCTCAAATTATCATAAAGCTTTGATTGCCAATGTACTAATTAAATTAATAGTGAAGAACAAACAAACAGGTACTCTGTGGGTCTCTGTTTCTGACTCAGACCCACACCCAGCCCGCCCTCTCCAGGACGCCCCCTTCAATGGAAACCAAACCCGAGCCGTGCTCTTGGTACGCCTCGGCACGGCTCGGATCAGACTCACCAGCAGTGGGAAAAACAGCATAGTGGAAAAGGGCCACAACTCTTTATGTTCTGTTTTACAAACACTTTATTTTGACTTTAATCTCCTCAGTGTCTGATTTTATACACACTTTGGGGAAGTTTTACACTACAATATTTATCATCACTATTTAAGCTTTTTGCAGCTTTCATGCTATTTTCTTTCCATTTTATTCTTCATTTATGAACAATCTCTGCAGGTGGAGCTTTCTGTTCACCTCCACCTCACCTGATCCACGCTTCAAACTACACCTGTATGAACAGGTACCATAATTAATAATTATATTGCTTATATTTTTATGCATAAGTGCCACTCTGCTCTCTGCTTTCCGCTAATTCCTTTAAAGGTTGAAGGCCGTTTGGGAGCAGGTGTGTGTCCGAGCTTCCCGCATCCCTGCACCCCCAGCCTGAGCCTCTTTCAACGGGGGAGGAAAAAACAAAAAAACAAAAACNAAGTCACACCGACCTGTTCCGTTCGGTTTTACGTTAAATTCGTTTTCGGTGGTGTGTGTGTGTGTTTCTCACCCAGCATGGAGAAGATGAAGTCCTTGGCCGTGTGGATCTCTAAAGCCCGTTGGTCGTCGTATTCNACCCAGCATGGAGAAGATGAAGTCCTTGGCCGTGTGGATCTCTAAAGCCCGTTGGTCGTCGTATTCCCGCTGGTCGTGTTTGCTGAACTCCTGGATGAGTCGGTTCAGATCCTCCATGCGGGCCGCGGACCTGAAGTCCAGCTCGGGCCCTCCGCTGCCTGCTCCGCCGTGCGGCAGCCTTGTTCCGGCCGTGGTGGGGCTGTTCCCGAGGCTGCCCACTGAGCCAGCCCGAGCGGAGAGAGCAGGGGCCGCCATGTTTGTACCGCCGTCACACACTGCTTCGCTACGGCTGGTTACGCCGATGGTCTGGTGTGAGCCGAGCCGAGCCGAGCCGAGCCGAACTGAGCCGAAGCGAAAGAAACACACTCCACTGAAACACAACGGGGAAAACTACAAAACACACTTCCTGTGTGTGTGTGTGTGTCAAACCTTAAAAATAAAACCAATAAATTTTATTTTGAGCTGCCTTCAAAATAAAAACTAGTCTAGCCAGAGAGTTTTCACACAAATGATCCGATTTATCATCGTGCGATTTTTCGTAGTCTGCTTCACGGTAGATAAAACTACAAACGTATAATTGTTATAAAATCATACTTTCCCTCAAAAAGATGAAACCCACTATATGCAAAATAGCAAATTAAATATTCAAACAATTTTAAGAATATAATTATTAAATTAAGATAATTTCAGTAAACAAAATGCTACTGCTACTACCACTCTGTGTATTCTAACTTTAAAAGATCATACAGGTGATTTTGCACGTAAAAGCCTAATAAATAATACTAACTGCATGTACATTACTGCCAACCATTTTCTAAAACATAAAACCGTATTTTACTTTTGTGTTATTTTGTCAGATCCTTGCATCTTTCCAAATCAAATGTTCAGGTGATACACCAACCTTAAAATTACTTATCTCAAACACCTTTCAAGTTTCTACGAGTTCATTGGAAGTCTGGAAGGTCAAAAAACACCGCTCCAGTAGTATGTTTAAGATTAGAAAATGGTTGACAGTAATGTAACGTGTATCCAGGTCATATTTATTGGGCCCAAACATGCAAAACTAATGGTATGGTGCTTTAAAAAAAAAAACAAATAATAAAACAAGTTAAGTTTGTCCAACTTCAAGTATATTTGTAATTGCCTTTTATTTTTAAATTTTAGGCCGGTCACTGAAGTGAACAAAAAGAAACTCGTATATATTTTTTTTAAGAATCAGTATGCAGTAACTATTACTCTCCTCCAGATGTCGCTTGTTGTTTCAGGCGTGTTTGCTATTGCCCGGAAGTACATTCATTTCCGGGTCACTGTTCCAACATGGCGTGGAGGAGCTGTACCCTTCTGTTCAGACTGAGCGGAGAAAATGTTTTACGGAGCTCCGAGACAACGGTCAGGTCAGTCAAACACAGCGGGAGGGAGACACATAGGCGACGGCTAATGGAAAATTGAAATGCCACTGATTTGAGTGAAGTTTCTTTGCGGTGAGGCTCGCCAGAGGTAACGGAAAGTTAGCTGGCTGTCAGAAACAGGAGCTAACTTGGCTAACTGTTTATTTGTGGCTGACATTGACGTGTTCTGTCTGTTATTAAAGTTGAACTCTCAGCTGTTGATAGGAAGGAACTCTCAGCTGTTGATGTTAAGAAAACTTTCATTTAAACTCTTTAGGGCTAAAATCAGGTGGTTTCTTGCTTTCTGTCAGAAAATTACAGGCACATCTGTCTGAGCTTTGTTTTACAGATCACTGATCAGTAATTAGTTGATCAGATTACAGAGGTGGTCTGGCATTTGTGTAAATAATATAATTCCTGATTCATTTTTTTATGCCACTTTTCATATTTTTTGTTACAGATTTCATGACTATATGTTTCTTAGACTGTTACTAAGAATACTATTTTATCAGTTCATGTGTTGGTGTGAAAAGCTTCTTAGTTTAATCTGCTGTGATCTGCGTAATCAGCAGGTGGAGCCACAGCTTCCAGCAGCATCGAGGCTTCAGAAAAGCAGCAAGGAAACCAGAGCCCAGAAAGGCGGAGGAGGAGCTTGGCCCGACTCACACAGAGGCAGGCCCCCGCAGGACGACCATGCCTCACATGGACCAACAGGCTCCCCCTACTCCTCCACGAGCGTTCGGCCGGCTTTTTAAACCACTGCTGTTTACTGTGGGGGTAAAAATATAAAAATTTTCATTCAGCTGATTTTAGTTTATCACAGATATCTGTAGTTATGGAGATACTGTCAAATATTAGTCAGTGAAATCAATCAAGTTGGGTTATAGTTTACTGGTGCGGGTGCTAACTCCATGTCAGTTTACAGGCTGCTCATTTGGCTCGGCAGCCATCTGGCAGTATGAAGGTCTGAAGTCTCGAGTACAGAGTTACTTCAATGAGGTCAGAGCTGATTGGCTGGAGAAACTGCAACCTCAGAAACGTGGAGATGTCCGCAAAGAGGTGAGAATGTTAAGATGTGAGTTCATCATGAAAGATGTGCTGTTAATTCTCATGGATGGAATTTCAAATTATAGTTTCAAAGTATCAAAAAAGTCACTATAATAAGAATCAGTAGTTATTTTAATTATTTTATTATGTATATCAACAGTCTATTCTCTGATTGGCGGTTTGTGTTTTTCAGATCAACCAATGGTGGAATAGTTTAAGTGAAGGTCAGCGGACAGTCACAGGTCAGTCCTTCATTTGTGACTGTTTGTTCAAGGATCAGTTAGTCACATTTCAATGATCTGGAGTTGAGGGTTGAGTTCTACCCCAACACAGAAAAATTGTTAAATGGTATTAACATATGAGAAAACAATGTATTTTAGTATTAAAAGTGATTTATTGCCATTTTCAGTTGATGAAAATACTGGAATGGACTAAATATACTGGCAGACTTTTATTGTGAAAAATCAACACTATTAAGTTAGCATGAACAAAGCTTAATGGTGAAAACAAGAAGTAGAATCTCTGGATGAATTAATCAGCATCTAAAAATTATTTTCTTCACTCCCCCTGTGTTTTTCTCCAGGAATCATTGCTGCTAATGCCTTAGTATTCTGCTGTTGGAGGGTGCCATCACTGCAGCGTTCCATGATCAAATACTTCACCTCTAACCCCGGCTCCAGTGAGTATAGCCAATCAAATACTTCACTTCTAACCCCCGCCTCCAAGAAAGACAACCAATCACATTGGCTGATCAAATACTTCAACTTTCATGTTGTCATCAACATATACAGTAATATGAGAATTTACCCACCAACACCTTGTTAGACACGCCCACCAAGCACAAGGCTAGTGAGTTAGTGTTTTGTCACCTTCTACTATGTTACCGTTTGCCAATAAGAATAGAGATGGCTTTTTAGAAGGTGGCCTTAAAGCGACAGCACATAAAACAGCATGTTATCACTTAGTGTGTGTAGTGGTGCTGCAGTAAGGGAGGGAAACTTTGAAAAATGCAAAGGTTTCAAAATAGACCGTCACTATAAATAGGAAGATGAAATGCTGGATAGTATGCCTCTTTAACACTTAAGAATACAATGCAGTCTAGCACATCAGCACTGCTGAATCTCAGTGCTGTTGTTGTTTTTGTTGTTGTTTGTCCTCCGCAGAGACTCTGTGCTCCCCCATGGTGCTGTCCACATTCAGTCACTTCTCCTTCTTCCACATGGCTGCTAACATGTACGTCCTCTGGAGCTTCTCCACCAGCGCTGTGTCCATGCTGGGCCGAGAGCAATTTATGGCTCTGTATATGTCTGCAGGTACAACAATATTTCATGTACATGTCTGCAGGTTCAAAGATATGCACTACTACACTGTTCTAGTCCCTGTACTGCACACTGATGTTGTACACTGTGCTCTACTGTGTCTATGACCTTTATTGCTGTAATTGCCAAGCAATCAATGTCAATCATAGCAACCACCCTAGCAACTGCCAAAAAAAACCCCATAGCAAACACCATGGTAACCACCTAGAACACCATAGCAACAATCCTAGCAACCAAACAAAACACTGTGGCAACCGTCCAAACATCATATCAACCAACAAGAACACCTGAGCAACCACTCCAAACACCCTATCAAGCACCCTAGTAACTATCCAGAACACCACAGAAACCAACCAACCATCCAGAACACCATAGAAACCAACCTACCAAAAAGCCAAAACACCATAGCAAAAACCTTAGGAACCACCCAGAACAGCATAACAATCGTCTCAAACACCAAAGCAACTGCCCAGACAACCACCCACATCACCAATAGCAACCACCCAGACCATCATACTAGCAACCATGGGCACAACACCATAACAACTGCCCTAGCAACCACTTGGCACACCATAGCAACTGCACCAAACACCATAGCAACCACTTTAGGAATTGATACATACAGCTCTTTTTCTGTAGGTTCATTTCTCTGTCCTTTCATACTTCAGTTTGTTTCTGTCCTTCTTTCTTTACTGTTTCCTCTCACTTTTCTTTCATCCTTCCTTATAATTTTTGTTATTAAGCTTTTTCTTTTTATTGCCCTACATATGAATCACAGACTTTTAGCTTAAAGAACGCTTGGTTTTACATCTGCTGAGTAATAGTTTTCAGCTTTTTATCTTCTGTTAATACTTTTCAGTGAAACCTTCAGCTCGCAGGGTTGACAGTGTTTTTTGTTTTTCTTTTTTTTTTTTTTTTTTTTTTTTTTTTTTTTTTTTACCAAAAAAGTATTTTTGGTCTTATATTTTTTGTTTGTTTGTTTGTTTCCTGTCAGGTGTGATTTCAACATTTGCCAGCTATGTGTGTAAGACAGCGACAGGAAGGTTGGGCCCGTCGTTGGGAGCGGTGAGCTGCTGCTGATTTTTGGTTTTATTTGTCTTCGAGTTTGATAAGCAGAAACAGGCTATTCTCTCTCTCTCTGTGTGTGTGTGTGTGTGTGTGTGTGTGTGTGTGTGATTCACAAGCAGGGCAGATGAAGGCAAAGATAAAAACTGATGTATTTGTGTGTTTCAGTCTGGAGCCATCATGACCATCCTGGCTGCTGTTTGTACCAAAATGCCAGAAGCCAAACTGGCCATCATCTTCGTCCCAATGTTTACCTTCACTGCTGCTAATGTAAGACTCACACTACCTGTCTGTCTGCTAACCTGTATATCCAAAAATCCAAAATGTCTCTCTCTGTCTGTTTTCCTGTCCATCTGCATGTCTGTCTTAAATCCTCTCCTTCCTCTCCTTATTAATTCTATAAGGTAAAAACTGTACTCGAAAAGTAAATCTCTGTCTGTCTGTCTGTCTCTCTCTCTCTCTCTCTCT